>JASANC010003647.1:0-130644 GCA_030248135.1 Theristus sp. LFF4_11
TATCTAAAAATGCGGGAGACGCATATAAAAGGAGGAATATGGCCTTGTGTAAGCAGTGAAAGACTTGGCTCGACAACGCTTTTCAAGTCTCTGATGTGGTACACACGGATACAAGTACATAAGAGTTATATTTTTGCGCCGCGTTTGTTGTTTAAAAGCTTGCTGAAAAGCGTAAAAACTTTGAAGTTATTTTTCAATTGTCCTCTTCAGTTTAGTCTAAAATCACACCATGTGCGAAATTCTGTAAATTCTGTGCAAAAACGGAAACATCAGAGATTGCAAAACATTGCTGCATGTAGCTTTATCGTTGTTGCTAACGTACGCACCGCTGTGCACACAGCAGCACCAGTGCAAAAAGTGTTGTCTTCCGATGATTTTCACCCTTTTATCAAACTCTAGTGGTAGGATAAACTGTCTGTCCCGTGAGTCGTTGCCTTTACCACAGAAGGAGACCTTGCGTTCCCCAATGCCTCTGCCATACACTTTGTCCTGGACAAACCAGTATCAGTGATCCGAAGTCTGATCGTATTTCACCGTAATTTCACCCTTTTGTACCAAACTCTTGTGACAGGATGAACCGGTGAGTCATTGCCTTTGCCACAGAAGGAGACCTTGAGTTCCCCAATGCCTCTGCGATACACTTTGTGCAAACCAGTGTCAGCGATCTAAAGTCTGATCGTTATTTTAGTGGTTTTAGTGGTGCTAAATGCTAGAAATAAAGCAAATGTGAAAGTTTATTTGTCTACAATGTACGAGGGTTGCCACGCCGAAATAAAGAATAAACGGCGCAAAAATATGACTCTTATGTACTTGTATCCGTGTGTACCACATCAGAGACTTGAAAAGCGTTGTCGAGCCAAGTCTTTCACTGCTTACACAAGGCCATATTCCTCCTTTTATATGCGTCTCCCGCATTTTTAGATAATATTCTGACTTTTACATAAGCCCCGAAGGTCGGACCAAAATCACAATTCGTTGGTCACACATTCTTCTAAACCCCGGACAACCCAGGTTTTTCATTTTTCGTTTTTTAGGCCAATTTCGTCTATGCTATTTCTACGGCCGATTCCCCAAAATCGTCACGATTCAGTACCTAGAATTGCTCACAAAAGAAAAACTGACCCAAAAGCCGTGATCGGCGTAATGAATTACCATGGAAAACACCGTTTTCTTGTTTTTCATTTCTGGACCGGTTTCGCTAAATTCCACGGCCGATTCGCCATAAATCGTCACGATTCAATCAATATCTAGAGTTGCTCATACAAGAAAACTAACCCAAAATCCGTCATCAGCGCATTGAATTACCCTGGAAAAACCGTTTTCTCGTTTTTTATTTCTGGACCGATTTCGCCAATTTTCATGGCCGATTCGCCAGAAATCGTCACGATTCAGTACCTAGAATTACTCACATAGGAAAACTAACCCAAAATCCGTGATCAGCGCATTGAATTACAATGGAAAACACAGTTTTCTTGTTTTTTATTTCTGGACCGATTTCGCCAATTTCCACGGCCGGTTCGCCCGAAATCGTCACGATTCAGTACCTAGAATTGCTCACATAAGAAAACTAACCCATAATCCGTGATCAGCGCATTGAATTACCATGGAAAACACTGTTTTTTTGTTTTTCATTTCTGGACCGATTTCGCCAATTTCCACGGCCGATTCGCCCGAAATCGTCACGATTCAGTATCTAGAGTTGCTCACACAAGAAAAATAACCCAAAATCCGTGATCAGCGCATTGAATTACCCTGGAAAACACAGTTTTATTGTTTTTCATTTCTGGACCGAATTCGCCAATTTCCACGGCCGATTCGCCAGAAATAGTCACGATTCAGTACCTATAGTCGGACTGGATAATTTCGGGCATTAGCTGATTGGCTGGTGCGTTACCGTAATCAGATTCAAACGCGGGCCGTTCAAATTGCACTTTGCTTTTTTAAAATTTTTAATTTTTGAGTGATTGTGTTGATGAATGTTTGGATTTTTAATGGGCAAAACTACAGAAACATCAAAAAAGTACATTTTAAGGCGAATTTTTATTTTTTTTTCAGAAAAAAGAACGACGGCGACGGTGATGCGCTCTCGACGTTCGAAAAGTGAATATTCGTCTGAAAACCGATTGCTTTTCAAATTTTTCCCACAAAATAAATCATCATGAACAAAATTTTCAATTAAAAATCAAACACAACAACATTTTTAGTTGTCGTCGTTGCCGTAGCCGTCGTACTTGTTCGGAAACTGAACTTGTGCCTTTAGAAACAGCTGCTTTTAGTTTTTCTGCATCTTTGAGCTGTTTATAGACAATTTGTTGCAGTTTAAAAATACGGAACAGCAGCTTTCATGGCCAAATTTTCGATTTACATTTGTCACCGTCGTCGTCGTTCTTTTTTCTGAAAAAAATAATAATTCGCCTTAAACTTTACTTTTTTTAATTTTTCTGCATTGCATAAATCACAAACAAGTTTTGTCCATTGAAAATTCAAACATTCATCAACACAAACACTCAAAAATTAGAAATTTAAAAAAAGCAAAGTGCAATTTGAATGGCCCGCGTTTGAATCTGATTACGGTAACGCACCAGCCAATCAGCTAATGCCCGAAATTATCCAGTCCGACTATATAATTGCTCACATAAGAAAACTGACCCAAAAGCCGTCATCGGCGCTATGAATTACCCTGGACAACGCAGTTTTCTTGTTTTTTGTTTTTAGACCGATTTTGCCAATTTCCACGGCGATTCGCCCGAAATCGTCACGATTCAATATCTAGAAGTGCTCACATGAAAAACTAACCCAAAATCCGTGATCAGCTCATTGAATAACCCTGGAAAACACCCTTTTCTTGTTTTTCTTTTCTGGACCGATTTCGCCAATTTCCACGGCGGATTCGCCCGAAATCGTCACGATTCAGTATCTAGAGTTGCTCACATAAGAAACCTAACCCAAAATCCGTAATCAGCGCATGGAATTACCATGGAAAACGCCGTTTTCTTGTTTTTCATTTCTGGACCGATTTCGCGATTTCGCTAAATTTCACGGCCGATTCGTCCGAAATCGTCACGATTCAGTATCTAGAGTGGCTCACACAAGGTAAATAACCCAAAATCCGTGATCAGCGTATTGAATTACCCTGGAAAACACAGTTTTCTTGTTTTTCATTTCTGGACCGATTTCGCCAGTTTCCACGGCCGATTCGCCCAAAATCGTCGCGATTCAGTATCTAGAGTTGCTCATATAAAAAAAACTAACCCAAAATTCGTGATCAACGTATTGAATTACCCTGGAAAACACAGTTTTCTTGTTTTTCATTTCTGGACCGATTTCGCCAATGTCCACGGCCGAATCGCCCGAAATCGTCACGATTCAGTATCTAGAGTTGCTCACATGAAAAAACTAACCCAAAATTCGTGATCACCGCATTGAATTACCCAGGAAAACACCCTTTTCTTGTTTTTCGTTTCTGGACCGATTTCGCCAATTTCCACGGCCGATTCGCCCGAAATCGTCACGATTCAGTATCTAGAGTTACTCACATAAAAAAAACTAACCCAAAATTCGTGATCAGCTCATTGAATTACTCTGGAAAACATCCTTTTCTTGTTTTTCGTTTCTGGACCGATTTCGCCAATTTCCACGGCCGACTCGCCCGAAATCGTCACGATTCAGCGTCTAGAGTTGCTCACGTAAGAAAACTAACTTAAAATTCGTGATCAGCGCATTGAATTCCTACGGACTACACATTTTCCCTGCATTTCGTAGCTCAGACAAAATTTGTAAGAGTGAAAAACTGATACCCAGTCAAAATGCTATAAACTTTCAAAAAATGCACGATTTTGACTAAAAAAGTGCCCGGGCAAAAAAATAAACCAAATTTTTAGAATCTACAGATGAAATTACCGTAGGAAACATTTGTTCAACTGTGAAAGTGTCCCAGGTACAAAATTGAAAGGGCGAACACTTACAACCAGGTTGAAACCGTGCGAACTTTTAAAAATGCCCAATTTTTACCCAAAAACAAAGTTGTGTCAAAAAATTAACCCAAACAGCAAAATCTACGGATGAAATTACCCCAGGAACCGTTCTTGTTCGACTGTGAGAGTGTTGCAGGTAAAAATTTAAAGGGCGAACACTTAATACCAGGTAAAAACCCTTCGAACTTTTAAAAATGCCCAATTTTTACCCAAAAACAAGGTCGGGGCAAAAAATTAACCCAAGCAGCAAAATCTACGGATGAAATTACCCCAGGAAACATTTTTGTTCGACTGTGAAAGTGTCGCAGGTAAAAATTTAAAGGGCGAACACATGTTGATTACATACCTGAAAAAAAAATAGATAGAAGAATAATTAACATTAATTTCAGAATAGGTTTTTCGTGTCTACAGCGTATGAAAAGTAGTCGGATAAAAAAATTTTCGCGGCTCCAAGCACAACTTTGGGTGTTCGTTTCGTGTGCACAGAACCAAGTTTGTGGCTTATACTATGCTCGCTGGACGCAGCGAGCAAATTTGAAAAAAGCGCGCGAGGGAATAACGGCTCATATTATGCGTGATGCGCTGTCCGCTCGCTGGCGCTCGCTCGCGCATCCGCATGATTTAATCTGATCGATCTGTCATCTTATCAAATTGCATACACTCGACAAAAACGGGGGGCGCTTGCATTATAGCTCTGGTCGGCATTTCAGAACACACGAATATAATCAAGTGATGAATGAATTTATTTTATGAATTTTCTCACTTTACGATTACGGTTTCAGCCGAAGTGCTCATCGTCGAGGCGTGGGGTTCTCGACCGCTGCACATGTACCGATTGCAAGTGTTTGCTGGAGGAAATGGCGAACCAAGCGGTCAACTGGTGCTCGAAGGAACGCACCCCATGGAGCCGTATAAAATCTCCGGTGCTGTGCTGGACCGAAAACGCAATGAAATGCTTCTGATCTCTGGTTCGTTGTGCGTTTTTCATCATCCTATAGTTTCTAATTTTTAACAAACTGGATTGCACGGTTTGTGTTGGCTGATGTGTCTGATTGGTGCAGTTTGATGAGTTTTGGATTGAGTGCACGGCTATGAGATAATAATCGAGGTTAATTCATGCTAAAATGTATCATTGCAGTCCAGTAAGTTCAATGTACAGTATGCTGAGTTTTAGCAGTGCAACACACAGAATTGCAATACTCGCCACATGTAGAAATGATTTTTGTGAATTTGTATAACCGCAAACTTTGCTGAATTATTTAAAATAGAAAGCTTATTCAACCTGAGCTCATTTTAATTGTCGCAGAACGAAACACCCTGACCAGCCACATTTACAACATCGCCGATAGGACGTGGAGCGAACGGACGATTCCACCGATGAGTCGAAATCGCACCGAAACCACGTCAACCATTTATCTGCAAGGACACGACGCGGTAATGCATGCACAGCAAGTTCTCACGTATTTACGGTCACCAATGACCAGTCAAAGAAAAAAGTTTGAACGAACACATGCCCAGCCAGCACCAGATGCCCGAACACGTGCCCTTCCTCAACACGCTTTTGTTTAATAACGTTCGATTTCGTCTTCCAAGGCGTTTGCCAGCTGACACAAGAGTGAAAGAATGAACATTTTTTGTGATCACGTTGCAGTTGATCGCATGTGGGTGCTGTCCGTTCTGCAGCGAGACAAGCAACGATTGCAGTAAAACGTGCGAGTATCGTTCGCTCGGTGATACGAGGTCGCCATGGACGCTGGTCACCATTGACTTCGCGCACAATCCGCATCTCTGCATTGCCAATCACGCAGCCGTTGAGCATTTTGTTAGTGCAGTTTTTGGCTTTTTTGCGTTTTCGATTTTTAAAAAAAGATTTAAAATCTTTAATAAGAGTACCTGGTTGGTCGCCTGCAGTTTTTTCATCGCAAGGTCCTTCGAGGAATGAGTTTTATTCCAAATGTTTACAATCGGCAATATAACGATCAGGAACTGCGCGCCACATGAAACAACGAGACAACGTCGTGTTCTTTTTTGCAGAATGTGATGTACGTCAGCGGCGGTTGGTGCAACAACTCCGCCAGTCGAACGTTCCATCGGTTGACTTTCAATCGTGACCCTCAGCAGTGGCTGTGGACGCAGTTGAACTCCATGAACAAACGACGATACTTGCACGGAATGGCATCGGATGGCGAATACATGTGCGTGTGTTCACGAAAAACGAACAAAAGGGTCAACATTTTGTCGTGACGGCCACATTTTGCTGCTGACGGAAAATGTGGTATTGCCGATCAGAACTGACCCCAAGATGAAAAATTGCAAAAAACTGAATTTCTAATTCTTGTCGTAGTTACGCGTGCGGCGACGGGGACACGGCGTCAGAACACGACGACGCTCGCAGCTGCGAACGATACTCGTTGCTGCTGGAGCAGTGGCGTCTGCTCGACGACATGCCCGGATACTATCGCAGTTTTGTGAGCAAATTCTAAAATGTTTGCAAACTGTTTGCAACTGCAAATGTGAGCAAATCTGGCAATAGAGACAAAGGTGCCCCGAATGTCAAGGAGTGCCATCAGTGCCGGTTGTCCGTGTCCGTCAGCCGTCGCAGGGTGACACATTGTCCGTTGTGGCCCGTCCCATGTGGAAACCGGCCTGTTCTTCCCTTGCCAGTTGCTCTCTAAGCGTCGTAATGCGTAGTAGAAATATTGTTTCAATGAGTTTTGAGTGTAGACGTGAAACAATAACAGTATTATAACGTTATAGCAAAGAGCATGATGTTCAGAGAGTCTGCAGACGAAACATCCTCTGTTGCAAGTTCCCCAATCAACGCATTCACTTTCAGTTGCCTTTGGTCTCAGTCGGTCGAGGGCATCTGGTCGCTGTAGGCGGTGATGATTACGGCACAATTAAAAAACACACCATCGATCGCGAGGGACGCCAGGACACCGTCGTGCAGTACCGCGAGGGGCAGTGGCTCACCGGGAGACAGCACAATGTCACACTTCCCTACTGCTTGTCGTGTGTGCGATTCGCTGTCACAATCGAAAACGACGAAAAATGATTGGAAGGGATGCCATCGTATCATTTCTTTAGCTGCAACTAGAAACGCCCCATATACTCACGACATCTCTGGTAGCGATTTTTAGTTTGTGTGTAGAAAGTTGACCCTCTTGACATCGTTGTTCTCAGTGAAGACAACAAAAGTGCAAATGCAGTGCAATATTCTTTTCGCAAGTATATCGAAATTAGTGAAAAGTGCCCTCTCTAACGTGTGGACAGCGCGCGGTATTACAACTGGTGCAAGCATTTTTTTCTTGTGGTTTTAACCTGGTAAGTAAGCACAAACCGTACAATGGTTGCACAGTCCAACAAAAATTATGCGCGTGCACCAAAAAGTGTGTTGACTTGTTGAGATTTACAAATTTTGAATCTGCCGCAATTGTTGAAGTTTTGAGGTTGGTTAAGGCGATGAACAGTCATAAAAAATTTGAACACGTGGATTAAAAAATGTTGATGTGTGAAGCCTAGGCTGCTGGAGGCCCGATGTACGAGGAAAAGTCAGCGAAATGTTTGTTGGTCAGGGTCAAAACAATTCTAGCGGTGTGGTTTGGCGTCAACCGTTTTTTCACCGTCACTGTTTTGTGGTTGACGAAAGGTTCGGCTCCGAATGCTGTTGATACCGTAAGAAATAACGCATAAGAATAGCATATCACGAATCACGACCTCCACTCGTCACACGGTACGCATCACTGGACAATAACCACCGACTCAAGCGGTGTACCCCATACTCGATACTGTACGGCTTTCGCCTGCTTCGACCGCTTCGCCACTCAGGCATCGGTCACGGTAATGAGGGCTTGTTAGGACTCTCGTCATGGGATCTCGTTTGGAATCACTAGTTGCATCACCGGGGTTTACTACTTGATGAGTTGATCACTGGTTGAATCACTGCGTGAGTATTCGTGTCACGCATCCGTTGTTATGGTCTCTCTTTTTTGTTATGGTTTGTTATGGTCTCTCTAAGTTTCAGTATTCACTCGAATCACACGATCACAAAATACAGGGTATCCCAAAAAACATAACAAAAGTAAATGGCTCGTACGGCCGATTGGGTGCATGTAAAGCCATAAAATTTGAAACACACATGGAACTAAGCTGCACATTTATTGTGTTCAATTTTTAACCGAAATTTAACGTTTTCAATAATATCTCAGCAGAAAATCGTAAAAACTCAAAAATCACCAAAATTCAGCGTTTTGACTCAGGATAAACATCATTGTCGTCATCGAGATTCTCGTCTGGCTGTGGCACAAGTTCATCTTCCTTCAGCTTCATCTTTGCTGATGTCATCGTGTTTTTTTATCATCTCACTTTCCAATCATATTCCGCCTGTTAAATGCGCAGAGAGCGCACTTTTCTCCAATATTCTAGCAATCTATTTGAGACATCAAAAACTTTCGAGCACCTATAGTCAGCCCTTAACAATTGGACTGGAGCACTATCAGGCGCACTTTAGATTGTTGAGCTGATATCGGTTGCTGTCGTACGGCCGCTACAGTTTGCGGCTTTGCCTGCATTCGGCAGTCCAGGGTTGCAGCGCGTCAACACAGGTGCCCATAAAATATTAGCCAACGGGTGTGTTCTTGCCGTTCATTTTGCTCCTACTTTGCACCTATAGGATACAGTTAGAATTTTGCGAGATACATTACCTGTGTTTGTTTGTCTTATCAGTGGTGACCTTGTGAAAAGAATGATAATACAAAACAGTAAGCGAGTGAAACAAGCATACACTGGCCTGGCAGTCATGTATTTCACAAGAAAAAAAGGTGGAAAATTACCATACAAAGAAAGAAAACGCTAAAAAATTACACCGAATCTTCAAGATGGAAACCAGTTCAATTCAGTACAAACTTGCGTCGGACAGCGATGCGCAACGAATTCTGACGTTTCTGTTGGAGCACTTTATTGTCCAGGAACCAGTTTGCGTTGCTGTCGCGCTGAAACCCGAAGACTGTGATCAGGAGTTGAAAGGTGACGAAACGAATTTGGAAAAAAAACTGAATGACATAATTTTTATTTGAACACCTTTTCAGGTTGTCTTCAAATACTGGCATTAGTTATTTTATTGTTCAATGACAGGTAGACCATTAAAACGTGATAATAGTTGAATAGCAAAACCAACGTTGCCAATGCGGTTCAGCATCGGTGACTGGCACGGCCATGATTCGTGCAGTGTTGCTTTCTTCTGTGTTACCGTCGGTTTTTCTAGTGTGCAGTGCTCACCAATTAAGCACGCTTGTTTCATCAATGAACGTTTAGTTTAGTCAGAGATTCCGCCCAGATATCAGCAAAAATCAAACGCTCGAATGAGCGCGGTGCAAAAGCAGCGAGCGCAAGTGGCATCATTGCAGAAATGGTGCGTCTGTCGTTGGTCGATCGGTCGACGTTGATCGCCGTTGACGCTGCGACGGACGCCGTCGTTGGTGTGCGTCTCTGTGCGCCGCTGAAATACTTTGCCAAACACAATGCCAACAAAGATGCCAAAGACGATGCCACAACGGACGCCAACAACAAAACAGACACACCGCAACAGCGACCACGTCCACTGTCGCCGGGTCTCGCCGCGATCTTTGCGCTGCTCGAGCTGCTCGAACGGGACGCGCTCGATCTGATGCCGAACTGGTGCACCACGGAGAGCCTGCTGAAGTTCGTGATTGTCACCGTCGACGAGCGCTTTCAGCGGCGGGGCATCGCGAAGAAACTGATCGAGCTGAGCATCGATCGGGGCCGCGAGCTCGGCTACAAGGGCGTCTACGCGACTCTGACGGCGAACGCGTCGCAGCGGATGTTCGCAACGTTGCACTTTGACGTTCTGAAAGTCGTACACCACAAGTACTACCTCGACGGCGCTGGTGAGCGCCTGTTCCAATGCGCCGACGGCACCGACTGCGCGCAGTTGGTGTTCAAATTGATATAGAATCGGAAAGGCTTGTTGGAAAACAGTGATTGTTTTCAGAACCCACCCAGTCTTGCCGTTCTGTCTAGAAATCACGTTTTTTTATTGACAACGTATTGTTCACATGACCACAGTTTGCTTTATTGCTTATAGAATTGAAAACAATCATTGGAAGAGTGTCAGGTATTGTCAGCTTTGACCAACAGACAACGCACAGCAAAAAAACAACACAAAAAGGCATCCTTGAAAAATAAACATTGATCAGAGAACAGAAATTCCTGTAAAGAAGCCCGTTTCAGGGAAGTGCATTTTGCCGACAGTAATACATGAAAGCATGTTTTCAGAAAAGCAATCGGGTGATCTGAAATATACTTCGTTGAATTTTGTCGTGAAATCAGATTTTGTGGCCTCCAAGTATCAAACACAACTAATCAGCTATTAAAAAATTTCACGCAGAAAAATAATGCACATCTAGATGCACATGTGGGTGCACCTTTTTTTGATGCAGGTGCAGAAATCCGTGCACTTATCGATTCAGATTCACTTCAGTTTTTCAGGAAACCATGAACTGTGTGCACCTGCGTGTGGTTTCAGAAGAAGAATGAAGGCGGTTAGTTTTGCTTCAAGCGCACGGGTTTGTGCATGCGAATCCACAGGTGCACGAACATGTGCATTATTTTCTGTGTTTGCAAGCCCACACATTCAGTGATTGCGTTTGCCAGTTGCACTGTTCACGTGCACCGTTCGCATCTCAATCACGCCGGCCTCAATGCTGATGTTGTCGTTCTCGCTGTCCGTCCGTATCGTGCCTGCCGCGGCCTCCCTCTCTGGCGTCATCGTCCATTTCGCCGGCGCAGCCTCGCCGAAAAAGCCGAACAGCAACGAGCTGAGCAGCAATAGGCCAGCGACGACCAGTTGGCCGAACGGCCAGGCCAGGGCAAACCTGAGTTGATGCGACGCGGGTGAAGTCTTTGTTTTGTTCGATTTTGCTGGTGTGATAATGGCGTTTTTTATGAGTTGAACTTTCAATTATCAAACTCTGATTTATCTTGCGATTATAAAAATAAGCTGACGGTAGCTTTTTTCATTACAACTCTCTGCAAGGTAAACGAGAATCCAACGAGAAAACAGTTACAGCTAACGAAATATCAAAACGGATAAACATGCAACGTCTTTTTATTGTATGCGTATTTCTGTCTATTAAACCAGGAACCGTTCTCTGTCAAAAGGTGTGCCGCACCAACCAAAGCCACGGGGTGCCGGTGACCGCCACGCCAACGCCAATTGCCGTCAACGCCAGCAGTGACGTCGTGTGCTGGCGTGCGTGAGCCGCGATCGCTCGCCAACAACCGGCGAAATCGAGTCCAAGGAAGATGGACGCTACGATGAACAGGTTCGCCTGCACGCTAGGCTGCACGTCGAACAGGTGAAGCGCCGAGCACGCCGCAAGCGAGCAACCCGTTAGAATGTGCGAGGCGTCCGTGACCGTTCGAGCCTTCGACGTTTCCGATCGGAACGCGCTGCCCAGTCGGTTGCCGAGTGCGACGACAATCAGTGAGACGAGAAATTGCGCCAAAAACACCACTACCATGAACAAGTTCACGTCGTGTCCGAGCGGATAATGCGACCGGAAATAATGACCCTGAATAATCGTCGGCGTCACAAACAGCAGCCAGATGAACGCGGTCGTTCGACTGAAACACGCAAAGACGGTGGCCCAGATCGACGGCGACACCAGAAAGCGGCCCAACGGAAGTGTCTGCTTGGCTCGTTGCTGCTGTTGCGACGACAGTAGCGTTCGGCCTTTTCCGGCCAAAAGCCGGTCGATCTCCTGGCCAGAAATGAGCGCGTGCCGCTGCGGGCGGTCGCGGTGCAAAACGAGCCAGACGACGGCCGAGGCCAAAGTGAGCGCGGCCAAAACGACACTCAACAGAGCGTTCGCCACGATCGGCTCCAACGGTAGGAACGCAAAAGCGGACCACAAGAAATGGGCGAAAAACGCACCGAACGGCATCGCGAGCAGTGACGCGGTCAGGAATTGCTCGCGGGAGCCGACTCTCGCCCAAACCTGGATGAACAGTCCGATTGTGGGAAAGGCAGAGCCAAGCGCAAGACCAATTAGCACAACGGAAATTAAGATAGTCCACGGGGTGAGCTCGTCAATGAGCGGCAAAATGCCTGTGCCAATCGTGCTGAGCAATGAAGCGATGAAGAACGCTACTCGACAGCCGGTGTATGTCATCAACGCAAACCACAGTACACTGGTGACGGTGATCGTTAGGCCAAGCGCAGACGCTAAGATGCTCTGTTCAAAGCGCGACCAGAATTTCGGCACGCCGGTTCGGGTGTAGTCAGCCTCGATTGTGCCATTGTCAATGTCACTGAATTGTCGTGACTCCTTAATTTGGTCATCATCAGTTTGTCGTGGCATCAGCGGCTCACCCAAAACTCTCTCGTTAGTTTCAAGCAAATCACTAGTAATGATTGAAGTTGTCGTCGTCGCGGTCGGCATTGCACTAGTGACTAGTTGAATGATGAATTTCGTCGTCAAATTCGACTCTGGAAACAACATGGACGGCTCGTCAACATTATTACTGTCGTGGTCGTAAGTTGCCGAGACGCTGGCATTAATGTTGATGTCGCTGTTGAAATCACCAATTTGCCGTTTCAGAACGCGGTGATGCGCACGACGTTGATCGAAAATCACCGGCGTCGCGCGATTGTGTTTGTGGTCGGTGAGTCGGAGAATGGGCGGAATTGACACTCGCTTCGTCGTCACATTCATGTAAATCCAGGTCGTGTTCGCGAACAGACACGTCAGACAGGCGGTCAATGCAAACAGCACCTGGTGACGAACCCAACACTGGCACATTGTGCTAGTCACGTTGATTGGTGTCGTTGTTGGGTCTCTGAAAAAAATTTCGGTCGTTTTTTGGTATTTTTTCTTGCGAACGCTTGGTTATGAAGCTGCACAAATCTTCAATACATCAACGACAGTGAAAAAGACCTGCGTTGAAGAATGACGGTCTTCCAATGCAAGATGAAAACAAAAAGATGGATCTCCTTAGTTTTTTTATGGTTTCAAAAGAAAACCAACAGTGGAAAACGCGGATAGATCATAACAACTCCAGACGCAAGTTTTTCGTCGCGATGCGCGCACGGCGCCCCAATAAAATAAACCAAAATGCAGACGCCCAAAACAAGGCACATATGCATCATTTCAAAACAACGTTCAAGAATAAATAAACAAAGAGTCATCATATACTATAACTGTCCATAGTCGAATGACATGGAACGGTGTGTAAAGCACTCTATTATAGAACTAAAGACAAACGAACAAAGTTATTTGTAAGCAACTGACACTCGTGTGATAGGCGTTTGTCAGTTTTTAGCTGCGTTTCCGTTTCTTCAAAAAAAACTCCAATAATAAGTCCATCAGTAATTACACCGAGGGCCGAACGATCGTAAAAAAGATAAAAAAACGCCCCACGTTGCCAGTTTTCTGGCTCGTTAAAGGTGGTACGAAAAATTACGCTTGGTAAACGGCGGGCCCAAAACTGCTGAAGCATTTTCCAGGCTCATCAGAGATTTTTACGAACGTCGTTTCGTTTATCAGCCCTGGATTTTTTTATCGCAGAAAAAACTTCTAGCTAAATTCTTGCAATTTTTAGGAGCAATAAATAAATAAAGATCGTGAAATAAAGCTGCAACCGTAATAATTCTAATCAAAAAGAAGATTGGCACAAACAAATTGCGTTTCTGAAGAACCAATAACACACGAGAAAACATCAAAAAAGAAGTAAAAGCACAAATGCTGCAAAAACCCACAAACAAAAATGTTTTCGGCGCGCAGCAAAAAAATTCGGCATAATTATGCAAATCATGCTAACGCAAAGCGCATACTATTTTCTACATCGCTCAAAACGAAAACTGTGAATCACTTGGGACAACGAACAACAATCAAAAAATAACAAAAAAATGACTCAGAAAACTGAATACAGGTGTGCGCGGCATAAACCAGACTACCAGAGCTGCGGGCCGTCCGAAAAAAATTCCCCGCTTAGTTTTTTTTTCATTTTTCAGTCCGCCCAAAAACCCTAAAACTCAAATTTGCGAAACTGTCTTTGTCTGCTCCATAAAGTAGGGAGTTTTCCCCCTGGTTTCCATCCCAGTCCTACCAAACCAGCAGTTTGAAGAATAATAAAAATGCAAAACACACACATCCAGAACTTGTTGTTGTTGCTAGTGCAATGGCACACCTATGCACACAGAAAGTCGCAGCAGCACATTGTACATATGCGCGGTTGAACATACACTGTATAAGCGCGTGAGAGATGAAATTTATTCTGTCGAAACGACAAGGTGAATGTAACGCAGAAAATTGTAGATACACAGGTTTCAGGGACAGGCCAGGGTCTGATGAATGAAATACAGGGTGAGCCAAAAAAAGGTTCCAATTCTAAAATGCTCTCACTGGCTTGTGCTGAACACTATTAGAGAACATTTGGAGGTTTTTCTGACCAAATTTTTGTCACGGCATGTTGCCCCTGTCACTACAACAAAATATCTAGCAAATATGAAAAATCGACAAATGTTGTGAAATGCAGAGGGTTGATTTAGCCGTAACAAAGATCAAATGATGAACGTTGGTGACAACCCGAGTGTTCACAACACAAAAAAAGATGATAAAAGCAATACGCACATACAGTAGCATGAAAAATGCCAAATGCCGAAAAGTCTTTCATCACCCTGTTTCGGAAGTCCGTTTATGAGCAATGATAAACCGTGAGATTAAGGATGAACATTGTTTTTTTTGTCAAAAACTGCTATTTTTTAAAAATTAACCTGTACCAAAAAAAAACCTGTACCCCCCAAAGTGTTTTTTAGTGTTTCAAATTTTATGGTGAGATTATGGATGAACATTCATGTTTTCCAGATATTCTGCTGTAGTGAGCGATAGGGGCAACATACCGTGACAAAAATTTGGTCAGAAAAACCTCCAAATGTTTACTAATAGTGTTCCAATTTTCAGCTTGAAACACCTCAGCACAAACCAGTGAGAGCATTTTAGAATTGGAACCTTTTTTGCTCACCCTGTACATTGTACGTGTTCGTATTTACAACCAACCCCATTTATCGAATGTGCACTTTCTCTTTTCTGTACTTACAACCGACTATAAATGTAAATTTTCTTTGTAATGTAATTACCGCCAACTAGTTTATAATTGTTTTTAAATTGTTTTACCGTTCTTGTAATCGTAATTATTCTTGTAGTTTAAAGTACTTCCACTTCCGTTTTTATTTGTATAAAAGTTTATTGTAGTGAACATTATTTTTAGTCTGTGTTTGTATAATTAATAAAAGAATGAAAGGTGTTCGATTCGCTCTAGCACGCGCGTGTGTAACAAATTGGAGACCACGCTCTGTATTCGTTTTCCCGTCAAAGAAAATAAAACGTGATTTGCACCGGTACGTTTAGTTTGCTCTTTGTTTTTCCACTCTTAAGCTTTGCTTTGCTTTGCTTTGCTTTGCTTTGCTTTGCTTTGCTTTGCTTTGCTTTGCTTTGCTTTGCTTTGCTTTGCTTTGCTTTGCTTTGCTTTGCTTTGCTTTGCTTTGCTTTGCTTTGCTTTGCTTTGCTTTGCTTTGCTTTGCTTTGCTTTGCTTTGCTTTGCTTTGCTTTGCTTTGCTTTGCTTTGCTTTGCTTTGCTTTGCTTTGCTTTGCTTTGCTTTGCTTTGCTTTGCTTTGCTTTGCTTTGCTTTGCTTTGCTTTGCTTTGCTTTGCTTTGCTTTGCTTTGCTTTGCTTTGCTTTGCTTTGCTTCTCAAGCAACGGCTTAATTATTTCCATTTTTCATTTATTCCACTTTCCACTTTTGCTATCTCCACTTCTACTTTCATTACTTTCAATTACCACACATTGCCACCTTACACATTTCTGCTAAATTCTCCATACTGTGACTTCAACCTTTATTATTATATTACCAATATGATGATATTTGTAGCGTGTCCACTTGCCAACAGCCGTGCTCGTACCCGTCGAAACCACCAACCAACCGAACCAATCAACCAACAAAAACAAAGCAGCACAACCGCAAACGAACATCCAACCACCAAACGCACACTCGCCCACCTCCACCTCATCGACATCGCCGCAGCTCATCAACGTCGCAACCACAAGCAGCCCCGCCAACGACAGTCACTCCAACGGACCCTCTCACACGAAACCCCAATCCTCCAACCACCATATCCTCACGGATTCGCACACCACCGCCCTCCATCTCAACACAGAACACCAATCCAAACACCAACCGCTCCGCAAGATCTCAGTGCCACCCGTTTTTTCTCCGACGATGAATTCTCCCGTGCTAACTCCCCAAACTCAATCTCGCCCACCCCCACACAAAACAGCCTCCCCTGGACACTCATCCAACGGAACAGACGACACCACCTTCGAATTCCTCCACACCATCCAAAACCAACGACATCCACCACAATCGCAACCGAAACTCCAACAACCAGCAACAACAACAACATCTATAACTAACTCCAACCGCAACGAAGTCAACAGCGCAATAGCCACCCGACGGGACATTTTGATGGACACAGTGCGTGATCTTTATTTTCTTACCACTATTCGTAATGACAAACAAATCTTTTTTGTTTTATCTTATATTTTTTAAGACCACACCTTTACCATTAATTTTATCACACATTTTTACCGTAATTTGTATTTCATTCAATTTTCGTAACAACCCATTTTTTTAAAAGGGGAATATGTTATATACTTTGTTTAAAATTTTCTTTGTAATGTAATTACCGCCAACTAGTTTATAATTGTTTTTAAATTGTTCTACCGTTCTTGTAATTATTCTTGTAGTTTAAAGTACTTCCACTTCCGTTTTTATTTGTATAAAAGTTTATTGTAGTGAACATTATGTTTAGCCTGTGTTTGTATAATTAATAAAAGAAAGAAAGGTGTTCGATTCGCTTTCGCACGCGCGTGTGTAACATGTGATCGTGACGTCAGCACCGATATGATCAAGCGCACCAACTTTTCAAAGTTCTCTATTCGAAGATCGAACTTGTAATGTCCCATTATAACCTCCCCACAATTTCGGCTATTGCGAACTGTGTTGTGGATGAGGCATATTGCGGAGCACTTGCGAATGGCTAGGCTTTTAATTAGTGGTCAACTACTTTCTTTCCATTGGATGCGGTTGCGCATAAAGACGTTGTTTTCGTATTGTTTTGGGCCAATCTGCTAACTCTGCTATTTTCGCCTAACTGCTATTTCTGCGCTGTCTTCTGTATCGATAATCCGTAACGTTTTATTGTGAGTGAGTGGCTAATCGTCGAATAAAGGAAAAAAAGAGAAACTAGAGAATTGTGGAGTAACAGTTGAGCAACAAACACAACTCGCAACGCAATTGACAACCAAACCCTAAATAAATTAACTTGCTGAATTCCTTTAACTCAGTCAACAGCGCAGCCGAGCGTGCAGATCCTCGGATTCGGAGCGTGGAGGTCAAACGTCCTCAGCGCGAACGAACCATTACACCAGAGCAAGACACTTCAAACTCCAATGTTGTCTCTCGATATTTGAATAATGCTTGCCTCACAATTTATGTGGATTAATTTCTCAAAATTGGATGATGCAAGCAACAAAAGCACTGACAAAAAAGTTGCACTGTTGCATTTTACGTAGTGGAACAATGTTTGTGCGGTCCATTTACTTGAAAATTCATTTTGTTGTTAGCACGCTACACCAAGTCCAGGTTGCTATGAATCACAAGTCAAACTGCATATTGGGGTCCACTTCCATATTGTACATATATTGTGAAATCAAAGTGTTATTTGTTTTTTTCATGCGTGATTTTTACATAGCGACCGTTTGATAATGCAAGGCGAATGGCCTTGAAACATAAAATTCGGAGCATCGTTTCTTTGAAAAATTTATGAACCAACTTTGAACTCAAGGGGAGGCAGATACAATGTACATGTAACATGTGCACAGGAATGATTTATAAAGGTTGACGTGCAGTTTTGCCATTTACAAAAAACATTTCCAAGCAAAACGGTCAACTGAAATCCTAAATCACCCAAGTCAACCCACAACATTGAAAACAAAAGTTTTTTTTAATTCAAAACTTTAAAACCTTTACCATCATTTACAAAAGACAACACTCATCACACCTATTTCATCACAGAAAACAACGAGTTTCCATGCAAGGCCGCCAACCAGTAATCGTATCCTTCCGTTTCCACCATTTCTTCAGACAGACGCATGGAAAGCCAACGAAAATCGGAACAACCAATCGTGTGACGAAACATGTGCTCCAGATATTGATCACTGTAGAAGTACTGCGACAGGCCATCCAGCAATACACGACCGTCTGTGTCGTAGAAAGCGTAACCGACTGGAGCTCCGTCCACTGCTGGAGAAGGATACGACGTCAAGGCTGAAACAAAACAGCTCTTTTCCAGCCCAATTATCGACAAGTCAAGCGTTGGTCGAGAATAACACATTTTTGTTTATCGTTTGTTAATTTATTGGCGTGAAGTTTTAAACGAAGTCCCTCAGCGTTTTGTACAGTCGATTACCGAAACTGCAGGGCAACGTGCGACTTCCATGTATCACATTTGGTCTTAACACGATGTCGTTTTCTGAGAAAAAATGTTACCTCGTTGCGTTTTGCGACTTTGTTTTGACGCATAAATTGCACTTTCTAATCTTATTTAGCTGTTACTAGCCTTTTTTGGTACTACGCTAACTTAAAAACTGATCAAGATACTGACCAAGTTGGTCAAAAATTGTTATTTACTGACCAATAAGGTTGTGACCGACACTAGATCAATAACCAACGATTACTAAGTTGGTTAGTTACTATGGTCAGGTTTATGTTTCAGTGAACTCTTTACAAATTTGAAATACAAGCTGTTCACCAATTCCGTATTTGCGTTTCGATTCTTCACTCTTGAACTCATAATTGTGCGAGGCCATTAAAGCGACCAGTCGACCGCTCGGTTTCAGCGCTTTCATCGCACGCTTTGCCACCTCCAGCAGGTCTGCTTTGTTTAGATCCTGCAACACAAACACCGACACGACCACGTCAAAGTCGTTTTCGAACGACAGTTCTGAAATAAAAAAATAACGCGGCTGTGCTGAAAGCTGTAGTGTAAAGGTGCGAAACATACTGTATCTGTTCACTGTTTTTCACTTACCTAAACTGTTCATCAGCTTCAGTTCTACCAACTGTTCTAGTTGTTTCTCAGCGATAAAACGTCTTGCGTCTGCAATCTGCTTTTCGGACACATCAATACCGACTACACTGGCTGCTTCTGCCTCTTCCACAAGCCATGCGCACAACGCAGCGCCTGAAACAAAAAATGTTGCTCATAAAACAGTTTTCAATTCTTTAAAATCAGTAATTTCACCTCCACATCCGATTTCCAATACTCTTGCCCCTTTGATGTCGCCAAGAGCAGCACGAATTGTCGGATACGTCACGTGACGTGTTAATAGTTGGAACGGCGTTTCATCTTTGCTCTGAAATTCATTCCAGGTGCCCGTGAAGTCGTCGTATTTCGACATTTTGTTGTTCTTTTCTGAATTGATGCCTGTTGGAAGCACTCAGTTACTCATTTCGATATTCATGTTTTCTTCGTCCTGTCTATGACCTATTTTTTTAAACGTGTCCTACTGAAATGACGTCATGTGCCGCCAAATATGCGCTTGCCGTTCACAGCAAACCAGACTTTCCGTTTAGTCGATTTCTTATCGTAAACAAATGGTGAATGTCGAATCAGACACACCAAACTGACATTTTAGTGCCTGTACTTTGACAAACGGACGTTTTTAAAGCAAATGATTTTAGTTCGAACACGTTTGAATAAATCTGCAATAGAATGTCTGACTTGTGTTGGTTTTTGAAACTTTATCGTTAAAATTGTTTTCAAGTTTCCTTGGAAATTTAAGCAAACAGCGCAGTTCGTATTACATGCAGAAATCACTAACAATCATAAACAGACATACTGTACACCAAATGTACTGAACATGCACGTGGTCAGTAGTTACAGAACGATTGTGCATAAACTGGACTTATGCGGATAACTTATGTTAAATTGAAACTAAACACATGCACCGTTTCGGTGTTTTGAACGTTCTTTTTGAACGTTTTGAACATTTCAGTTTTGCGTGTTTGTGTGTTCAGACTTTGTTCACATTTTCATACTGTGTTAGACGATCCACGTTCCTTCATTATTTCTTCATTTTTGTTCATTTACGATAATTTAACATAACAAAATACGGTTGAAAATTGGTAGAAATCTAAGTTCAGTTTTCTAAAATAAAAAATTTTGATTGTAATGCTTGACAGTTGGCGAGTTATAACGCTTCAAAGTTGGTATCACTACTTATGGATCGCCCTAAAGAAAGCTCGTTTCCCAATCAAGTTGTGTCTGCTGGGACAGATGAACATTTGAGTAGAAGTTCCCAGTCAAAGTTATGTCTTTCTGACGGATATCTGGAGCTCATAATGTTTTGATCATTTCGTCACAGAAAATAATGAGTGACCAGTTATGGCTGGCAGTCAGAAGGCGTATCCTTCCGTTTCCACCGCATTTCTTCAGACACACGCATGGAAAGCCAACGAAAATCGGAACAACCAATCGTCTGACGAAACATGTGCTCCAGATATTGATCACTGCAGAAGTATTGCGTCAGGCCATCCAGCAATACACGACCGTCTGCATCGTAGAAAGCATAACGAAACGAGGCTCCGTCCACTGCTGGAGAAGGATACGATGTGAAAGCTGAAATCACTTTTTAGTTTAGCGGCAGATTCGTAAAACAGAGCATGCGAATGCGAAGGAGGCGTTGAGTGCCTTGAAAGTTACTTGTCTGGTAAGGCCAAAAAATACACGCACTGTTTGCCGGCAATTGACAAGGCGCAGTGTCATTTGGTGTGTGTAAGAAGTTAAAAGAAGGTGAAATAAAACTGCTTCCCAATTCCATATTTGTATTTCGATTCTTCATACATGAGCCCACAATTGTGCGAGGCCATCAAAGCAACCAGTCGACCGCCCGATTTCAGCGTTTTCATTGCACGCTTTGCAGTCTCAAGAAGATGTTCTTTATTTAGATCCTGCAGCACCCAAACCGACACGACCACGTCAAACTCGTTCTCGAACGACATTTCTAAAAGTTTTATGAAATCCGAAGTGTAATGAATTTTGCAAAAAAAGTGCGGTGCAGCCAACTGTAATCATTGCAGATTTATTTGAACGCATCGTATTTAAAAGTACCAGTTTCTCATACCGTATTACCCCCAATAAACCCCCATGGGGGATTAATACGTCAGCGACTTGAAGGGGTGGGGGTTTACTGGGGGGATTATTGGTGGGGGGGGGGGGGGTATTGAAAAATGGCAATACATAGAAATTTCCTTTTATAACAGCCTTTTGTAATGAAATTACTATTAACTTATCCATTTGGGGCCTTTGGTAGCACAATTTCATCATTTTCACTGCAACCAGCCACTGAATTCGCTGGGTATGTGTTTCAAACAGGTTTCCAATAATCCCCCATGGGGGATTATTTGTGGGGGGGGATTATTTGCAAACTTGTCGTGGGGTGGGGGTTTATTGGTGGGGGGGGGGGTTATTGGTGGAGGGTTTAATGGGGGTAATACGGTATGTAGGTTCAGTTTAGTTGTTCACGCCATTCAGTATTTTTCAAGTGAAGGAATCAGCCAAACTAAATTCCGGATTACTGTGCACTGAAGAACGTGTTTAAGCACATGACATCTTTTGGGCCTTTATTTTGCGCATGACCATCCACTTAAAAATTTGTGGAGCTTTCGTCAACTTTTTCAAATACTTAGTCTTAGTGGGAACAAACAATAACTGTAAAATCAGACTTTTAAGATAAACAAGTTACAAACCCAGTAATCATTATTTGTTTCACATAGCGCACAGAATTAGAGCTCACGGCCAACATTATCGTTATTTTGTCACAGAAAACAACGAGTATCCAGTTAAGAGAGGCAGCCAAAAGGCGTACCCTTCTGTTTTCACCATTTCTTCAGACAGACGCATGGAAAGCCAACGAAAATCGGAACAACCAATTCGATGTCGAAACATGTGCTCCAGATATTGATCACTGTAGAAGTACTGCGTCAGGCCATCCAGCAGCACACGACCCTCTTTGTCGTAAAAAGCGTAACCGACTGGAGCTCCGTCCACCGCTGGAGTAGGATACGATTGCAGAGCTGAAATCATTTTTTGCTTCTTTTTAGCATTATTGCTCTTGAAACAAAGCATCGAGGGTGTGAAGGTTACAATAAAATGCCTTTTGCACTGGAGTGCAAATCCATTGAGTTTTGAAACCAAAAGAAACGATTGCACTAAATATACCGCTCTTTGTGTTTGGGTGAAAAGAACGACTATAAAATGTTATTCTAAACACCAATTCCCCTATTAAAAATCGGTGTGGTCGTCGCTACAAATCGTTGCACACTAGTAAACCAACAACCCGAAAACCAAATATTCTTCATCAACGCAATTGGACCTGAAAACATGACTATAGTTTAACGCGCTATTTGCCGACAAGGCTCTGCTTCACACAGATAACTCTTAAGAGATTTAAAGCTGTCCCGCATGATACAAAGTGACATACAGGGTGTATGTGTAAACTGTAAGAAGAGGTGATCAAAACAAATTGTTCACCAATTCCATAATTGTGTTTCGATTCTTCATATGTAAGCGCATAATTGTGCGAGGCCATCAAAGCGACCAGTCGACCGCTCGGTTTCAGCGCTTTCATCGCACGCTTTGCTGTCTCCAGCAGATCCTCTTTATTTAGATCCTGCATCACAAACACCGACACGACCACGTCAAATTCGCTCTCGAACGACATTTCTGAAACTCCATCACGAAATATAATGTAAAGCTTGCAAAAGTGCGGGAAAATGTGATGGTTAAAAATCATGATTTTGCGCTGACCTAAACTGCTCATCAGCTTCAGTTCTACCAACTGTTCTAGCTGTTTTCCAGCGATAAAACGTCTTGCGTCTGCAATCTGCTTTTCGGACACATCAATACCGACTACACTGGCTGCCTCTGCCTCTTCCACAAGCCATGCGCACAACATAGCGCCTGAAACAAAGAAAATGACGCTCATATAAAACAGTTTTCAATTCTTTAAAGTCGGTAACTTCACCTCCGCATCCGATGTCCAATACTCTTGCCCCTTTGACGTCGCCAAGAGCAGCATGAATCGTCGGATCGGTCACGTGACGCGTTGCTAGCTGGAATGGGGTTTCATCTTTGTTCAGAAATTCATTCCAGGTGCCCGAAAAATTATCGTATGTTGGCATTTTATGGTTTCTTTTGGTATTCGGTCCTTCTTCGTTTTTGTTCTTGAATTTGTTAACCGATTTGTTAACTATTTTTTCTGATTCGATTCTTCGATTTATCTGCGAATCTCTGCGGAAGACAGTAAAAATTTATGTGGTCATCAAAACAAAAATTAATTTATTTTTAGACAAATTTATTTAGACAGCTACTACATGTATCATAATAACAGCTTGGCCACTGACATACATTGATAATACTGATAAGCATTCTCCACTGCTCCTAAGACCCCAAGCGTCAATTGAAAAAAGAAAACTTGAAACGTGGCAACTGTGAAAACTTTGTTGTCAGAGTAAAAGTTTCCGTTTTCATGTTACTCTGTCCCTATTTTGAATAAGACGGAACAAGAAAACGTGACACACAAACAACAACTGTATCATTTCGTCACAGAAAAAAGCGAGTTTCCATTCATGATCGGCAACCAATACCCATAGCCGTTTGTCGCTGCTTCTTCCTCGTCCAACCGCAGTGCCAACCATCGAAAATCGCTGCAGCCGATTTCGCTGCGAAACATATCCTCCAGAAATTGGTCGCTGTAAAAGTATTTCTTGCCTCCTGTTAGACGCTTCGTACCATCGGCGTTGTAGAACGCATAGCCGTAGGCAGCACCATCAATGGCTGGCTCTGGGTAGTCAGTGAATACTGAAATCAGTGGCATACAATTGTACTTGGGAATCACATAGCAAACAGTCAAGAGCGTATGCTCTTTTTTTACGTTCAGTTAGTAATTTACAATTTTGTTGTTCTCAGTGATGCGGTTGAATATAGGCGATTAAAATGCTGCGCTAATCAACAATCAATCCAAGTTGCCGAAGATCACAGATACATGATATAGCGAATAAAAAAACTGCAAAAACTGAAAAACGACCGCACAGATTCCGTATTTCTCCTTCGACTCTTTGTACTTCAGCGCGTAATTGTGTGAGCCCAACAACGCCACGAATCGTCCTCCTGGCTTCAGCGCGCGCATTGCACGTTGTGCTGTTTCAATCAAATCTGCCTTGCTCAACACCATCAACAGCCAAACGGCGACGACAACGTCGAACTCGTTTTCGTATTCCATCTCTGCGTGTCACTGTTTTTTTTGCTCAACTCGCAAAGAATGCGACATTAGTAACACATTATCTAAAAATGCGGGAGACGCATATAAAAGGAGGAATATGGCTTTGTGTAAGCAGTGAGAGACTTGGCTCGACAACTCTTTTCAAGTCTCTGATGTGGTACACACGGATACAAGTACATAAAAGCTATATTTTTGCGCCGCGTTTGTTTTACTGAAAAGTGTAAAACAGTTTTAAAATTATTTTTCACTGTCCTTTCCAGTTTAGTTCGAAATCACATCATGTGCGAAATTCTGTGCAAATTCTGTGCAGAACTTCTGTAAATCAACAATCTGTAAATTCTGTGCAAAAACAGAAAAATCAGAGACTGCAAAACATTGTTTCATGTGGTTTTATCGTTGCTAACGTACGCATCGCTGTGTACACACCAGCACCAGTGACAAAAAGGTGTTGTCTTCCGTTCATTTTCAGCCTTTTTACCAAACTCAAGTGGCAAAACTGTCTGTCCCGTGAGTCGTTGCCTTTGCCACAAAAGGAGACCTGGCGTTCCCTAATGCCTCTGCGATACACTTTGTTCTGGGCAAACCAGTATCAGCGATCTGAAGTCTGATCGTTATTTTAGTGGTTTTAGTGGTCGCTAAATGCCCGAAATACCGCAAATGTTGAAGTTTTAATTGTCTACAAAGTACATGTGCAACCGAAATAGTGAATAAACGGCGCAAAAATATGGCTTTTATGTACTTGTATCCGTGTGTACCACATCAGAGACTTGAAAAGAGTTGTCGAGCCAAGTCTCTCACTGCTTACACAAAGCCATATTCCTCCTTTTATATGCGTCTCCCGCATTTTTAGATAATATTCTGACTTTTAAATAAGTCCCGAAGGTCGAACCAAATTCACATCTCGTTGGTCACACATTCTTCTAAACCCCGGATACCTCAGGGTTTTCATTTTTCGTTTTTTGGGCCGATTTCGCCTATGCTATTTCTACGGCCGATTTGCCCGACATCGTCACGATTCAGTATCTAGAATTGCTCACATAAGAAAATTGACCCAAAAGCCGTGATCGGCGCAATGAATTACCATGGACAACACAGTTTTTTGTATTTGGACCGATTTCGCTAATTTCCACGGTCGATTCGCCCGAAATCGTCACGATTCAGCATCTAGAGTTGCTCACGTAAGAAAACTAACCCAAAATTCGTGATCAGCGCATTGAATTACCCTGGAAAACACCCTTTTCTTCTTTTTCGTTTCTGGACCGATTTCGCCAACTTCCACGGCCGATTCGCCCGAAATCGTCACGATTCAGTATCTAGAGTTGCTCACATAAAAAACTAACCCGAAATCCGGGATCAGTGCATTGAATTACTCTGGAAAACACCCTTTTCTTGTGGGATTTTTTTGCTTCTGGACCGATTTCGCCAACTTCCACGGCCGATTCGCCCGAAATCGTCACGATTCAGCATCTAGAGTTGCTCACATAAGAAAACTAACCCAAAATTCGTGATCAGCGCATTGAATTACCCCGGAAAACAACCTTTTCTTGTTTTTCGTTTCTGGACCTATTTCGCCAACTTCCACGGCCGATTCGCCCGAAATCGTCACGATTCAGCATCTAGAGTTGCTCACGTAAGAAAGCTAACCCAAAATTCGTGTTCAGCGCATTGAATTACCCTGGAAAATACCCTTTTCTTGTTTTTCGTTCCTGGACCGATTTCGCCAACTTCCACGGCCGATTCGCCCGAAATCGTCACGATTCAGCATCTAGAGTTGCTCACGTAAAAAAACTAACCCAAAATTCGTGATCAGCGCATTGAATTACCCTGGAAAACACCCTTTTCTTGTTTTTCGTTCCTGGACCGATTTCGCCAACTTCCACGGCCGATTCGCCCGAAATCGTCACGATTCAACATCTAGAGTTGCTCACGTAAGAAAACTAACCCAAAATTCGTGATCAGCGCATTGAATTACCCTGGAAAACACCCTTTTCTTCTTTTTCGTTCCTGGACCGATTTCGCCAACTTCCACGGCCGATTCGCCTGAAATCGTCACGATTCAGCATCTAGAGTTGCTCACGTGTGAAAACTAACCCAAAATTCGTGATCAGCGCATTGAATTACCCTGGAAAACACTCTTTTCTTGTTTTTCGTTCCTGGACCGATTTCGCCGATTTCCACGGCCGATTCGCCCGAAATCGTCACGATTCAACATCTAGGGTTGCTCACGTAAGAAAACTAACTTAAAATTCGTGATCGGCGCATTGAATTACCCTGGAAAACATCATTTTCTTGTTTTTCGTTCGTGGACCGATTTCGCCGATTTCCACGGCCGATTCGCCCGATATCGTCACGATTCAGCATCTAGAGTTGCTCACGTAAGAAAACTAACCCAAAATCCGTGATCAGCGCATTGAATTCCTACGGACTAAACATTTCTCCTATTTTTCGTAGCTCAGACAAAATTAGTAAGAGTGAAAAACTGATACCCAGTCAAAATGCTTCCAACTTTAAAAAATGCACAATTTTGACCCCAAAAAATGCCCGGGCAAAAAAATAAACTAAATTTTCAGAATCTACGGATGAAATTACCTTAGGAAACAATTTTGTTCAACTGTGAAAGTGTCCCAGCTAAAAATTGAAAGGGCGAACACTTAAAACCAGGTGAAAACCCTCCCACCAATTAAAAATGCCCAATTTTTTACCCAAAAACAGGGTCTGGGTAAAAAATCAACCCAATTTTCAAAATCTCCGGGTGGAATTACCCCAGGGAACATTTTTGTTCGACTGCGAAAGTGTCGCAGGTAAAAATTGAAAGGGCGAACACATGTTGATTACATACCAGAAAAAAAAAATACCAAGGAAAATAAGTAACATAAATTTCAGAATAGGTTTTTCGTGTCTACAGCGTATGAAAAGTAGTCGGATAAAAAATTTTTCACGGCTCCAAGCACAACTTTGGGTGTTCGTTTCGTGTGCACGGAACCAAGTTTGTGGCTTATACTATGCTCGCTGGAGGCAGCGAGCAATTTTGAAAAAAGCGCGCTGGGGTATAACGGCTCATATTATGCGTGATGCGCTCTCCGCTCGCTACGCTCGCTCGCGCATCCGCATGATAATATTGGGTCTCCGTATCTCATGCTGTCTTTAACAGTTTTAGCGGAGCATCCCGTATTCTTGCGAAATAAAATGAATGAATGAATGAATGAATGAATGAATATTATAATGAAACCGAAAACAATTTTTTGTATACAGTTCAAACCTGGGCGTTTCTTTTACTCTAAATTGATGTGGCCAACGGAAAACCTGTTAAACCTGTGCAGCTCTGCACTTTCACGTGGATCTGTTGCTGCAGCTGCTTGGCTGCAATCAATTGTCTCGCATCTGAGGTCTGCACCTCCGACAAGTCCGTGCCGAGCACACTGACAGCGCCACCATGTTCGACCATCCAAACGCTCAGTGCTGCACCTGAAAAACACAAAACAAAACAAAGCACTGTGTTGTAATGTGGGGCGCCCAGAAAAATGTTGCAAATAAGCGAAATTGGCGTCACATCTGTTGCCTGATTCAACTGAAAACACAAAAAACTGCTCGTCAACGTCAACGACATTTCTGAGTCGCGATACCAAGCACTCAGATTTGATCGAGCGAATCAAAATCCGTCAGCCAAACGACAGCACACCTCTAACCTCCACAGCCGATTTCGAGCACCCGCGCGCCTCGCAGGTCTCCGAGCGCCGCTTCGATGGTCGGTCGGGTGACCAGCCGGTGAAACCGAGCGAACGGCGAGTCTGCCGTCAGAAAATCGTTCCAAGTGCCACCAAGCTCGTCGTACGATATATCTTTGTCGACATTTTGAGCCATTTTCTAGGTTTTTGGTGATATTATGTAGCAACTGGGTGTGTTTACATGTGTGTGCTGTAATGGTATCTTTTTTTATGGGAAAAATTTGCCCATATGTTTCGGTGTGCTTATGCGTTCCGGTTTTCTCAAACATTGTGCTGATGTTGCACACGCGCACAACAGCACCAACCAAGAAAGATTCAAAGTTTATTGGATTGATCGAAACGATAACATTTTTTGTGTAGTTGCAAAAAATAGATGGCTGCTTTCCCAGATTTTATATTGTGAACAAAATTACAAAAGTTAGTGCACTCTGAGCACTTGGGTTGCAAAGAAAGTTTCGAAAATTAACCAGTCTTTGTTCTATTCCACCAGTGTATGTGTTTTATGCTAAAAGTGGATAAACCATAATATCGGTCTTCTCTCTCATATCAAAACTTGAATTTTTCCATCATAACAACCTAAAAATTTCAGTGACTCTTATTTCGTGATGCTAAACAACGCATTTCCCTCCATCACATCCAGCCAATAATCCCATCCGCCGATTTCAGCCGCTTGTTTCGACAGTCGAAGTGGGTGCCATCGGAAATCGGACGGAAATCGTTGCACCCCAACGTTGCTACGAAAGAGACGTTCCAAAAACTGGTCACTGTAAAAGTGTTGCTTCATGCCTGCCAGCTTCACGTTTCCTTCTCGGTCGTAAAATGCGTATGGCAACGCTGTGCCATCGGTCACGTGAACAGGCCACGATGTGATGCCTAAATTATGACAAACACAGCAGCATTTGTTGTTTTTTAAATGAAAAGTTACATATCGTTGAATGGACAATTTGAATGTGTCGCGATGGTTGCCTATTGTCGGACGCATCCGCATTGTTCAAACAAAAGGTTTACTCCACTGAAAATGAATATGGTGAATGCTTTGGCCAAATGTTGATCGCAAAAGTGTGGGTAATTCCCACAAGAAACTTTACTGGTGGAGCATACATGTACGTTTACGCTTACCAGGCGAACCCGCAAGAAACAGTGCTTGCACAAGTTGTAATGCCAAACACAATGTCAACAAACGAACCAAATCCAAATCGACGTTTCAGTTGTTCAGACGTGAGCCGTCGACTGACTCGCGAGCCCATGAGTATCACCGCACGTCCGCCTGGCTTCAGCGCGGTGATAGTTCGTTTCACAGTTTCAGTCAGTTGCGCTTTGTCGAGATCCTGCAGCACAAACACCGAAACGACAACGTCAAACTCGTTGCTGCACTGCAGATCTGAAAAAAATCCCCAAAAAACTCCCCGGCCATACAACGTGAACAATATAAATTTTGCAACTGTTCGAATTTCTGATTTCTCCATTTCGACTCCGATCACGTTACCTCGGAAATTGCAAGAGATTTTCTTAATTGAACGCATACAAGCCGAAGCTTCGCTTACCTAAGCAGCTCTCCTGTTTGTACTCCAGTTTGTCATTCAGTCCACAGAGTTGTGCCAAACGTTGCGCTTCAGCGATTTGTCGGTTTGAAATGTCGATGCCAGTGACGTGCGCCGCCGCAGCCTTCGACACAAGCCATCGACTGAATTGACCACCTTTCATGGCAATTGGAGCGTCACATACATTGTGAGTTAAATTATTGATTTCCATTTTTCTGTTCTTTGACTTTTTGATTCTTTTTTCAAACAGTAACTAATCTGTACAGTCAATCTCGCTAATATATGCAAAACATGAAAAATCGACAAAGGGGAAATGCAGAGATTAATTTAGCTGTTACAAAGACCAAATGATGAACGTGGGATACCCAGTGTCGCAACCAAAAAAAAAAAACCCCCCCCAGTCCTCTCCCTAGCTGATTGGCGAATTTCTCTTCTGCGAAATTTTTTTTTTTTATCCCCCCCGCACCTAGCAGTTGATTGTTTCGAGTCAAAAATGCAACTCTCAGCGCTGATTGGTTAATCATGGGATGTTCTCAGCGCTGATTGGTTGGTCATCACGTCATGTTCGCGTCATGTTGCATATATTTTCCAGATGGACTGTAGTGTGTGCTAGAACACCGAAAGTCGAATAGTAAAACATTTTTGTCAACAGCTTGTTTATTCAACGTTTTCTTGGTCTACTCTGTCATTGTCAACAGTTGAACAAAACTGATGTTGTTTCTTTGTGTGTTTCCTCTGGATATAATGATACGGTTTTTCATCACACATACTTGCACATCCAAGTTCCAGCACTTTTTTGCCAGCAACATCGCCCAGGGCTTTAGCCATTGACGGATAAATGATTTGCGGCAGGGTTTGATTGCGACCCATGTCTTAACAAAAAGCAAAATCGGTTAGGTTTCTGACGTTTATTTTCAAAGTACTAAAAATCTGAAGTTTTCATTTACGTTATTTTGAAAAACTTGCCTTCAAACTGGTCGTACAAACTTGACTCAGACATGATTGTGAAAATAAAAATTTGAAAACAATTTGCCTGGAACATCTAAATTGATTGTATAAAATTGAGCATTTTCTTTTCCAGCAGAGATTCATTCATTCATTCCCAATGCTTTCTCAGCCAATCTGGCGTGTCACGTGTGAATAAATCTCATGCTTCATTGAAAATTTTGAAACGTAATTTGAATTTTACAAATTCTTCACGCGAAAATTTCCGGAATCGGAAACATAAAAAACTCTATAAGGAAGTCCAGGAACCGATAAACAAACAAAAAATCTGAATGAAAGCGCGGCATATATAACTGTCTTTTTTTCAAAATTTCAAGAATTGGTACTAATCTTTTCAGCAGAAACACAAATTTCATTCACAAGAATCCAACATTTCTAACTGAAACGACGGCAAAAACAGTGAAAACGAGAACATCCACATCGTTTCGCATCCAAAACGACCGTTTCCCACCGCTACAGACGCACGAGCTTGGACAGCGCGCAAATTTGTTCGTCCCGCTTCCACTCGAGACCGCCGCCGGCCGTGCCTGATCGTTCAGGTTACTCGTTGTCGCGCCTTGTTTCAGGCTGGCTTCGTTGTTGCTTGAATTTTCAAGCGAATCCCTGTGAGTTGTCGACTGCGACTTCGATTTCGGCATGCACTCGATGCAAGGACAGTGGAAGTCGCTTTTGACGAGATTTCCAAATTTGTCAGTACACGTGGATTTCAACGCCATCAGAATCAAATACAGTTCGTAGACATCGCCAGGGAACTGGTGACCTTGAATGCACTCTTTTGTTGTCTCGGGGAGACCGTCTGAAATAAGGAATTTGGAATAAGAAAACGGCCCACCACCGGTATGGGAGAATATAGTATTAATACCGCAATAAATCGCAATAATGTGCCACATTTCTGCTCTACACTGGTTGGGACGGACGCTGAGAGCACCGTTGGCTAATGACGTCTCCGCACCGCAAGAGGAGCAGGGGCACAGTCTCTAAAGTCCGTCCTCAGTCCCGCAGGCACGCACCTGGTGATCCCAGCCGTACGTACCTCGATTTCGGTGGCTTCCCATTCCGGAAAAGGCGCAGAAAATCCAAAACCTTCGGTTATTGATGAACCATCACAGATTTGTGGGCGAGCCATACTCTCCTGACCGCTGTACTTCCCTCCGCTGGAATTTTTCAAACAATAAGAAAAAAAACCGCTCACTAAATCTGTCGAATCGCGTGACGCAGTACAAATGACGGAGCGTCTGCTCCTTGATGCACGTCATCGCGTCCACGTCGCTCGGACACGCGAAACCGGACGGCGGCGCCTTCGCTGCCGTGTACCGGGCGCACAGGGCGCAAGATTTTTTCTCGTCCCTCTGCTGATTGGTCGAATTGAAATAGTTCAGTCGAACGTCACGCGCCAACTGTGTCGCCATCGTTAGCGCGCAGATCAGTTGACAGCCGTTTGCTGGCAGCATCGTTTTTTCTCTCGCGAATTATTTCCAAACCCACTTGCAGTTGTTGCTCACTCAATTATTTGCGAATGTCATTAAGTTATGTCATATGGGAAGTAATGTCATATAGATTTTAGTTGATACACATTTTTTTAACCGTTTAGTTGTTTAGTTTAACTCATATGTTCAGTCTATTTGCTAAAAATTGAAACACACCAGCATATAAATTCAGTTTGCCGATAAGTCTTGATCAGTTAGATCCTGCAGTCATCAAAGTGTCGCCGAACAACGAAACGTAAAGCAAAACAAACGACCGTGTTCAAAGTACATATCAGACCAAAAAGGGGCCTTACTGATCGCTAAACCCCAAAGCCAAAATACAATGTGGCCGCACAGTGCATGTCAAAAGTCATTTGCCATGGAGCCTGCAGCTGAACATGCCCTTACCAGCAACCACAAATGACAAGCAAAAATACCATAAAAACGCAAAAGTATCATAAGCCATAAAACAGTCGTCAGAAAATAAAGCAACAACAACACACACACACGTGTGCTGTGTTTGAAAGAGATAGTTTACGGGAGAAAATTTGTTTCTGTGGTCAAAATGACCAAGATTGGAATTGGCTGTTCACCGCGATGACAACAAAAAATTGACTTTAAAAAATCATACTTTGAAAAGAAAAACTGACATGCCCACATGAGCAACACAATTTTCAACTTGTGCATGTTTGAAGGAAGAACAGTAATAAAAGATATCGTACGTAGGTCGGTATTTCAGCAGATAAATATTGTGCAATAATCGGAAATTTCGTTCCCATAAAAAAGCTGGCGGCGCACAATATACGGCCGCAAGAAGACAACTTGAGTCAAAAAACGGAAATTACACTTGAGAGCTTTCGCATTACATCTTGCATCTTAATGAGTTATAAGCATGTGTTCTCACTGATGAGTGGTGCTGTCGACTACGATAAAATCCCATTTAGGCGTTCAAAGAAGTTTTGAAAAAAGTCTGCATCACAAGAAATCAATGAAAGGCAGCGTGTGTACTTCACGACAAAAAACCGCAGTTCTCGCAGTCATTTTTGCCGCTGGAATGTGCGTTTTCATACGTTGCTCCTCCTGTGTCTTATCTTACTCGTTCGTGGTGCCTTAATTCTCCTGGGAAACTCGGGCGTTAACCCAAAAAAGCTGCTCTGGTTGCTTTCGGACAGACTTTCATGCATGCGACACACGCTGGAAATTACAAACTGCGTACATTGTATTGCGTGTTGAAATATGCTGAAAGAAAAACAAAAGAAAACAAAATCTATTGAATTAACAAAGGATCTTCCATTCGTTTAGAGGTCTGGAGGTGGAACTGAAAGCGACAGTTTTTTTTTGAAAAAAGTTGTTTGAAAACTTTCATGCCATTTTGCAGACAATAATTGCAATAAACTGTGTGGTAATCTTATTCCAAAATCATGAGCTCATAGAAAACAATAGTGCATTAGCAATAGCGCGATACTGACACGGACAGAAAAACGACAAATTTCTTTCCCGCACCGCGTTCCACGTTCCATGTTCCCTTGAAAAGCCGCAGTTGGTAAACCCACGAGCTTAAGCAGATGTTTTTTAGACTCTTCTATTCCATAAGTTATATGAGCAGCAAAATAAAAGTTTGGATACTATTTTGAAGGTTTTCTAGATTTGTTTAAACAACGTCGGTGTTTTTCACTGAACGGGCTGACAGAAGAAGTGGCGGGATTGAATTAAAAAACAATTGAAAAAAACGAAAAATAATAAGATTGATGAGCGAAATGACAATTTTCATTTTGCAGCTGCTTCCTGTATTCTGGTTGAAAATTAACAAAATAATAACTTTTTTGCTGTGCAGTTTCAAACTGGATTTTGATGGACTGGCTTGAACATGGGGAACTAATAACACAGAATGGAGAAAACAATTGCAAAAAACATGTAAACTCAAACAAGCATTTTTCTCGTGTCGAGAACGACGTTTTTTTCTGTCAGAGCTTAAGCCAAGTTACAAAATCAAATCATATGTCATAATGGAGTGCAAACAAAAAAATAGAAGAAGAATGGAACCGAACCAGCATGAAAAATATGGCAAAACGGAATAAACGCCCACACATTCAGTGACGAAAAAAGTTTTCCAAGCGTCTTCAAAAATACCCTGAGGATTCCATAATTTTCCGCATTTACCGCAAAAAAACATCACGATTCTTTCCGCAACTCAAAATGAAGTACAAGATGAACAAGTGTATCGCCATTGAAAGTCTGTTGGCATTGACACAAAAAAAAACAGGAGTGACCAATATTATTTGCAATAGCCTCTACAATCTTTCAGGTTTTTAAAGGAATCTGAATATTGTAAAAGCTGCATTTTTCGGTTTTATTTTTGGGGTTTTGTTTTATTTTTCCAGACGTGTTTTTCAATATGATTCCGCAAAAAACCCTCCCAGAAGACCGCACCATCTCAAAAACATCTCGGCACATTTTTCACGTGGGTGATATTGAAACGCACAAAAATCTGTCAGAATTGCAAGATCTGCCGCTTTCGTTCACAAATGCTTTGAGGTGGCATTTGTTTGTCCAGAATATGGCTGAAAATGGTATCATTTTCCTTTCTTCATGCATTTACATGACAATGCATATTACGCATAAACATAAGGCGTTTTGAAGAATTTTTTGGCAATCAAAAATGCAGAGAAGAGACGAAACAATATGAAAAACAAAAAGTCTAAACAATTGTGTTGGGGCACAGCAGCAGATGTGTCCAACATCTTACGTTTCCGCATATATTTTTAGCTTTTGTATAAAACAAACTTCTGCACCAACATTCCATCTTGAATTTCATCTTCAAAAATTATTATATACTTGTCTCAGTACCAAGCTACACAATTGTAATCTCGCAAAAATAATAGAACAGATAAAAGTAATTTACAGACAATTGATTCAGTTATTATCGCTGCCACCTCAAGCTCAAAAAGTTTGCTAAACTTTGCACGTAATCGAAGCGGTCGGTCGGCAGACGAAGTGAAACTGAAATAAAAACGCAAAATTTACAAAGAAGTAAAAGTAGCATTATTCTTCTTTCTAGCGAGTTTCTATAGAAAAACGTTAGCTCACAAAAACGAGGTCAACAGATGACAAATGAAGACTACAGGGTACAAAAATCATTAATAACCGTTTCTGGTTTCTCATTCATTAGTTTCAAAAGTTAGCGCTCAGATGCTACAAACTTCATGAGTTCACGTGCATGAGACTCAGTACAGTGTTTTCTCTTATCTGCCTTGCTTGACATGTGGCGGTTTAAAATTTAGTGAAGCAATGCAGTGGGAAAACCTCGCGTGTCACTTGAAATATTTTTTCGCCTGCTCTCTCTATCATCTGGAACACAGAACATTCGATTAGTAATGATTGTCGCTAGTTCTGGTCCAGACATCTCACATTTTTTGATCATTCGTTCTGTCGTTTTGCAAAACGTGGGCTTTCAAGAAACTAAAACTCTCCATCCAATTGAAAAACGTTCTGACCTTTATTTGTGGCTTTTTCGGGCTTCGAGACACACGGAAACCGTTGCACTGTAGTCATGTAAGTAAGCCTGCACGTGAAAGACTGATAATCTTGAAAACAGGGGAAGCTGGTTGTATCGGCCTACGCTGTAGGAGCTGGTACCTATGTGCACCAGCATGTATTATCTTTTCTTTAAGACCTGCGACTCAATACGGTTGTGGACGTAAAAGGAAACTAGTTTCAATTTGTATGTGGTATTTCAGAACAGCCTAAGTGACCGATCTCATTTAGGGGACTCGGATCCCTGTGCCAATTTTGAATTCCCGCGTCGTACATGAGACTGCTTGCGCGCATTGAGACGCGGGACCAAAATAAAAGATATATTATGGGTTCGGGTGCAATCATTTGTCTGATCACGGCTTTTTAAGTCAGCATTTTGTCTTTACCCTATTTTTATATTATCACAATTTCAGGGATCGATATAGTCAGCCACCAAACCGAAATCGGGCTAAGATCATGGATGCCACTAGAACAAAGGTGGTGAGGGGCCAGTGCAGGTGCACGGGAGCCATTTTCATGCCTGTTCCTGGTAGGTAGCCAAACCAGCAAAAAGGGGTAACCCTGCAGATGAAATTGGTGCATGAATAAAAACTGGATTTTCCGGACTAGCTGGAAAATTTGGGCTAAACCTGGTGTGATGCCTGTTCCGAACGGCCAACATGCCTGTTCCTGGTTAACACCGTTTGCAAATAAGAGTGGGGGGGGCCCTTTCCGTGATACATGGAAAAGTTTTTAAACCAAGGGTGCAGGGACATTCTACTAAACAAGGCGCTTCAGGTTTACCCCCTGAGTACCCCCTGATTATGCCTATAAAGGTCGTTTTTAGGGTGCGGAAATTGAAAAACCCTCGATTTTTTGCGATTTTTCGCAAAGTGTACCTTTTTAGCCCTACCGTATCTCGTAGTTGCACAGTTTCTGGAACCTCACACAATATTCACGTGAAAGATCTTGCGGAGTTCTTTAAGGCCCTGTATCAATGAGCCCTTGCAAGGAGGGTCCCTGAGGCGCTACGACGCTAGTTAAAATTACTTTTTTTAAATTACGCTATTTTTTTAAAACATTTTTTTGAGCTCATAAACACAATTTTTCGATTTTCATTTTTGGTTCTACAGGGGGGTTTTGGGGGTCGCTGAATTCGAATCTAATCTTAGATTTTTGCCCCGGGCATTTTTTGCCCTAAAATTGGGCAAAAACACTTTTTTTTGCGTTTTCCAGTGTTTTTTGGTTTTAATTTTTAATTTTAACTGCAGATTTTTTAACAAAGCTGTTTTACAACAGCCTTACAACCGCTGTATCGGAATCAGTTTTGATATTTTGCAACTGACCACTTGCCCACCCAAAAAAATGGGTAAAAAGTTGATTTTTTTGCTTTTTGCACACGTTTTCGTTTCACAGTGAAAAAATCAAGTTAGAAACAACTTGTAATTTTAATTTTTAGTTCTACATAGAGGGTTTCGGGATCGCTGAATTCGAATCTGACCTTAGATTTTAGTCCCGGGCTTTTTTGTTTTAAAAATTGAGCAAAAACACATTTTTATGCGTTTTCCAGTGGTTTTTTGATTTAATTTTTAATTTTAAGTGCGGATTTTTTTTAACAAAGCTGTTTTATAACATCCTTACAACCGCTGTTTCGGAATCAGTTTTGATATTTTGCAACTGACCACTTGTCCACCCAAAAATGGGTAAAAAGTTGATTTTTTTGCTTTTTGCACACGTTTTCGTTTCACAGTGAAAAAATCAAGTTAGAAACAACTTGTAATTTTAATTTTTAATTCTACATGGAGGGTTTCGGGTCGCTGAATTTGAATCTGACCTTAGATTTTTGCCTCGGGCATTTTTTGCTTTAAAAATTGGGCAAAAACACATTTTTATGCGTTTTCCAGTGGTTTTTTGTTTTAATTTTTAATTTTAAGTGCGGATTTTTTTTAACAAAGCTGTTTCATAACAGCCTTACAACCGCTGTATGTGAATCAGTTTTGATATTTTGCAACTGACCACTTGCCCACCCAAAAAATGGGTAAAAAGTTGATTTTTTTTGCTTTTTGCACACTATTTCGTTTCACAGTAAAAAAATCAGTTTAGAAACAACTTGTAATTTTAATTTTTAGTTCTTCAGAGGGGTTTTCGGAGTCGCTGAATTTGAATCTGACCTTAGATTTTTGCCCCGGGCATTTTTTTGCTCTAAAAATTGGGCAAAAACACATTTTTATGCGTTTTCCAGTGTTTTTTTTTGTTTTAATTTTTAGTTATAAATGTAGAGTTTAAAAAACTGTTTTCTAACAGCCTTACAACCGGTGTATCTGAATCAGTTTTTATATTTTGCAACTAACGATTTGCACACCCAAAATATCAAAACTGATTCAGATACAGCGGTTGTATGGCTGTTATAAAACAGCTTTGTTAAAAAAAATCCGCACTTAAAATAAAAAATTAAAACAAAAAACCACTGAAAAACGCATAAAAATGTGTTTTTGCCCAATTTTTTGAGCAAAAAAATGCCCGGGGCAAAAATCTAAGGTCATATTCGAATTCAGCGACCCCGAAACCGCCTATGTAAACTACAAATTAAAATTACAAGTTGTTTCTAACTTGATTTTTTTACTGTGAAACGAAAACGTGTGCAAAAAGCAAAAAAATCAACTTTTTACCCATTTTTGGGTCGGCAAGTGGTCAGTTACAAAATATCAAAACTGATTCAGATACAGCGGTTGTAAGGCTGTCATGAAACTGTTTTTTTAAACAACTCTACATTTAAAACTAATAATTAAAACAAAAAACCACTGAAAACGCATAAAAATGTGTTTTTGTCCCATTTTTAAAGCAATAAAAATGCCCGGGGCAAAAATCTAAGGTCAGATTCGAATTCAGCAACCCCAAAACCGCCTATGTAGAACTACAAATTAAAATTACAAGTTGTTTCTAACTTGATTTTTTCATTGTGAAACGAAAACGTGTGCAAAAAGCAAAAAAATCAAATTTTTACCCATTTTTTAAGTGGACAAGTGGTCAGTTGCAAAATATCAAAACAGATTCAGATACAGCGGTTGTATGGCTGTTATAAAACAGCTTTGTTAAAAAAAATCCGCATTTAAAATTAAAAATTAAAACAAAAAACCACTGGAAAACGCATAAAAATGTGTTTTTGCCCAACTTTTAGAGCAAAAAAAGCCCGGGACTAAAATCTAAGGTCAGATTCGAATTCAGCGACCCCGAAACCCTCCATGTAGAACTAAAAATTAAAATTACAAGTTGTTTCTAACTTGATTTTTTCACTGTGAAACGAAAACGTGTGCAAAAAGCAAAAAAATCAACTTTTTACCCATTTTTTGGGTGGGCAAGTGGTCAGTTGCAAAATATCAAAACTGATTCCGATACAGCGGTTGTAAGGCTGTTGTAAAACAGCTTTGTTAAAAAATCCGCGCTTAAAATTAAAAATTAAAACCAAAAAACACTGGAAAACGCAAAAAATGTGTTTTTGCCCAATTTTAGGGCAAAAAAATGCCCGGGGCAAAAATCTAAGATTAGATTCGAATTCAGCGACCCCGAAAACCCCTCTGTAGAACCAAAAATGAAAATCGAAAAATTGTGTTTATGAGCTCAAAAAAATGTTTTAAAAAAATAGCGTAATTTTAAAAAAAAGTAATTTTAACTAGCGTCGTAGCGCCTCAGGGACCCCCCTTGCAAGGGCTCATTGATACAGGGCCTTAAAGAACTCCGCAAGATCTTTCACGTGAATATTGTGTGAGGTTCCAGAAACTGTGCAGCTACGAGATACGGTAGGGCTAAAAAGGTACACTTTGCGAAAAATCGCAAAAAAATCGAGGGTTTTTCAACTTCCGCACCCTAAAAACAACCTTTATAGGCATAATCAGGGGGTACTCAGGGGGTAAACCTGAAGCGCCTTGATTAGTAGAATGTCCCTGCACCCTTGGTTTAAAAACTTTCCCATGTAGCGCTAGACCCCCCCCCCCACTCTTATTTGCAAACGGTGTTAAGCCTCGAAACAGGCATAATAGGCTGGATGGGCCTTAAAGCCGTTCATCCCTCACGCGGCGAGAGTATTGGCTTCGGGATGTTGTGAGTTGTCCGTTCCCCGAAACCCACCTGAGTTGGTGGTACAAAGTCGGTGGGAGTGCTTCAAACAATTACAATAAATTAAATAAAGCCAAATAAAACTAGATTAGAAGCAGAACACTCACGATCCATTCTGATTGATGCGTTGCTCGATGTTGCCGATGACGTCATAGGCGATCATGCGTCCATCCAGCGTCTTCACGGCACCGCCCTCCACGCTGTGGCCGTTGCCCAATTCCTTCTTGCTCATCGTTCGTCCGAAACGAAGTGCGTCAAACTTGCAACAACGGAGTGACGCGCTTCGTTGGGGGTGAAATTTTAAGCGTATCGACTTTCGAGAGAGAAACAATAAAACCTTGAAAAGGCAAACAAAATTATGTTTTTTAGAGTTTTTTTAACAAACTAAAAAAATCATTCTTACTGGCCGTGACTGTCATGGGCGAATGCGCCGACCCATTGCGACTGTTCGTGACATGTGACGCTAAGATACTTGTCGCAAATCTGTTGTCATATTAGGTATTCAGTTAATAAAACCCTAATTAACTAATTCACATTCAAAGCGGCGTTATGTAACGTAGAAAGTTACGTAAACAGCTTTATAAACAACTTGCTGGTGACACACTGCATCACGAGATTTTAAAGTTAAAATTTTAAATTTAAAAATTCACTTTTCTGAAAAAAAAACTACAAAAACGTACCGCAACATTGCGCTGATTAAAAATCGAGCCCTCTCCAACGCAGTCCGTTTTAGCACACGTCAACCGCGCGATGTCACCAAACTTTCCGATCTCGAACTTTAGTGGCACCGAACTGTCGCCACAGTCTTGCGTTGTCACTAAGCCAATTATGGCGTTTAAAGACAATATCAAACTCAGTAATTGCATGTTTTATCTAAAAAAAACTGATCGACTTACAGTGTACACAAGAAACAGTGGTGATGCAAAAGTGTGATTGCAGATTACAATGCATTTTAGACGAAATCACCCGCGGCAAGAATAATTTTTAACAAAGAGTAACGTGATTGGAAAAATTATCTGCAATGATTTATTTACAATTGAAAAATCTTCATGCAAACAAAGTCACAGACAACTATGTAACCGAATACGTAACTTTTTTTTCACTTGCACAACGATAATAAAACTGGATTTTCTATCACGACAAACACGATATTGACGAGACAAAAGTGAAACGTTAATCTGAGAGCACAAAACAATACATGGTCAATTAAACAAAAACATCTTTGTTAAAAAATTGCTTGTTCACTAACGTCAGATTTTATGTCAGAATTTCCTGACAAAACGACAGTGAATATTTTCCTTGACCTGTTTGTGTGTCGGTGACAGAAATGAAAACGGTGCTTATTACTCAATGTCAATATGATTGCCAAACGCACTACAAAGCGAACTTTTTAAATTTTTAAAAAAGATTCCGATAGTAACCAACGATACTTACAATCGGTAGTCTAATGTAATGTTTACAAACACAAGAATTTGAATTTCTTGCGACTGAATGATACAAACAGAAAGATACCGACAGAGTTTTACGATGGTTAAGTTCGTATCGAATAAAATAGTACAATAATAAAAAACCAACCACTAAAAATTGATCTCAAGGTTAATTATTCATAACTAGAAAAATTGAAATCGCAAGTGGACATTTATGAACAGGTAAATCAAATAGTGATCGCAAGTTGTGTACAACGGTTATGCGATCTTTTGAAAAGTATTTGTAAAAACACACGCACGCAGACCGAGTCAGTTACAAGAACTGGGAACTTTTTTTAAATTAAGACCAGAAACAACAATTCTATTCAAAATACCAAGCACATGCGGCTTGTATATTGAACATTCAGTCGTTAAAAATTGGTATTTAGATTACCGAGTATTGGATTAAACTCGTTCACATCATTAGTAACGCCGTGTTCTGGATCGGGATTCTCAAGGAGCAGGAAGACGATGACGTAAATGATCAGGAAGACGAGGAACAGTGCCGGGAACAGAAAGCGCGAGATCAGATCGAGCTGTCGTCCGGGCGGCTGGTGGCTGGCGGTCGTGAGGAAATGGTGGGAGCCGGTTGAACGACGTTTCACGACCATTGGAGCGGCGCCTTGTTGCACACTCGGATTGCTCTGCACGCTGTCCCGAAACATCCGGCCGTCCGACTGAAAGCATCAATGTCAACGGTGCACCGCAAATGCAAAATCGAACAGATTTACCCAAAAAACAAACTTTACCCCAAAAACAAGACAGACCTCCAGAAAACAAAACCATCTGAAAACTTGGAAAACATTGCCAACCACTTCAATCGGATACTCGTTGGTGGGCGACGAGTCCTTGGCGCCCTCGGCGAATGGTTGCGGTGAGTTCATTCGATTTGTCGCCACGTCCGAGATCATCGAAGCCGCTCTCGGCTCCGTGTAACTGTCGTGCACTTGGTTGTAGTAGTGCGACGGAAACAGCTTGCTCTTGTTGTTTAGGTATCTGCAAATGAAGCGAGTCGAGAACTCCACCTGTTATCGGAAGTAAAAAAATGTAACCAAGGTTCTTAAAGTGAACGTGTCTGATGGGTGGGCGTGGAAAAACAGGTTTTGAACTGGCAGAACAGCGAATGAGAAAAAGCTGAATTTAAACCATCATTACTCTTGGCAAACATGCGAATTGAACGTAAGAAAACTGCACACAAACGAAATCGGCGCACTAACACAGTGAGTCCAAACTCAATGATGCTGGCGAAAGTCAGAAGAAGACAGAATGTGAACCAAGTGCGATTCGCAACGTACGACATGTCAACGCTGCCAGAAACCTAACAATGAGTTACAAGGTCATTTTTCTCCCAACTTTCATACCTTTTTGTTCCTTCTCTCTTTTTGTTCTTCCTGTTCTTCTTCGTGTGCTGAAGAAGTTGAAGCTCACGAATCACCACAAAACCCAAAAAAGCAGACCATTTCATGCGCCAACAGAAGGAATGGCAAAATCGCGGAGGCTGCTCGAGCCTCGAGCGCATGCGACGGAAGCCAGAAGTGCGTCCACGAAATGACGACCAACAGAAGACTGCTCAAATAAGTGGCCAAAATCGTCTCCCAGCCCGAGTCGGTCCACCGCAACTGCAGCATGAGGCAGCTCTGCTCGCCAGCGTCTGAATTATGTTGCAGCTTTGGTTTGCATTGGAGTATCGAAAGCATTGACAACGTTTTCAAACACTAAGTATTTTGAACAAACCCGCCGGAAGGCAGAAGCTGGCATTTCCGAATGTAATTTCTGTCAAATCGTCGTGTGTCACAGGCGCAACTCGGCTCCATTCCAGTTGCACGTCGTCTCGAAAGTAAGTATCTGGAAGGTTTTAAAATCAAAACTAATCTGATAATATAAACTCTGAAACTCGAATACATAACAACCAAAAAAATATGATGAACACTCACAACTTTCAAACTTCAGCACACAATGTTTCACGTTTAACAACGGATACGAAACATCTGGCTCGCAGTTGACATTCGCGTTGTATCTGTAACAACAAAAATCAAGTTTTAGTCTGACAAAAAACCTACCATCACATAAAGGAAGTTTAATAAACCTAAAAATAGCACACATACACCTCTGTCTCAAGCGAACGATTCCTTGACTGTCGACCGTCGTTTTGCGCCGATTCAACGCCTCATCCTTCACTTGACCGTTTATCAGGTGAAGGTTGGGCGTCCAAACGAGCGTCGTCGGTGGCAGCGTGAGCCCTCGATTGCGAAACAGCTGCTGGTTGTCGATGAAACGAAGACGTGCGTCCAGCCATTGCTGGTAAAGGTCGAACGTGAGCGTCTGAAAATTGATCATTTTGGACTATTCATTCTGATCAGCTTTGTCGAATTCAACTTAGAATCTTAAAGCATTACTCGGTTGGGCTCCCAAAAATTGGTGAATTGGTAAAAAAACGGAAACTTTGACAAAAAACCCTCTACTAACAGCTCGGTGCTCGTCCAACCACGTCACTTGAATGACATGCGCTTGCACTGTGACTACAACCGCATCCGTGTTTCCGACTGAAACTATGTCAGTGTTATGTGGTTAATGCACTTGAAAAAATCCGAAAACCATGCTAGTCAAGTAACCTATCCATCTTACGTGGCGGCGGACGGGTATGAATTTGATTCTGCGACAGTATTCGCTGCAGGGTGTCTTCGTAAACGGCCAGTTGCTGACTTTTGAAGTTTGCAAATTGACCACGCACTTGCAGAACGAACAAGCTTAAAATGACTCCGTATACCAAGGTTTTGACTTTTGATCAGTCAGAAAAAGAATAGCGAATCCGTCAAACCTGATTGCTAACAGGAGAAACAATGAACGCCGCATGAAACAAGCCATTCCGTCACGTGAATGTCATTTTACTGTACAGTTACTGCAGTCATTTATTCAAATGTTTTCTTGAAAATTGAAAAAAAATTATTCACATACATTTTAAAAATAAGCCTGAATTGGTTTTCCCATTTTTGATAGCTAGACACTGCATTCAATTGCTTGTTTCCCAATCTGTCTGGCTTTCATGGGAATTAAGTGCGCTCCTTGCACACTAAAAACAACTCCCACGTTTAATCGACCTACCGTAGAAAGTAGAAACTGTACCGTAATTCGGCTAGCATTAAATCAAATACATTTTTAGCCAAGGTTCAACGTTCCAGCATGCGCAACAAAACAAATCTAGAAAACCTAAAACATACAAATACAAATCTGTGCCAGGTTTTGACGAATAAATGCAAACAATTGTTATTTTAAAACATCGAAATTGTACATTGGGATATCCAGCATAATCTAAGCGTGATGAGCAAAATAGAAGCTCGGTGCAATAAGCATGGATAGAGATTTTAGAGTTTGATGAACATAAATCACTAATGCGCTTTTGCTTGTGTGTGTCTGAGTTATTTCAATTCGTTTTTCAACCACACTCAAATCACAATCACTGTGAAACAGCCCAAGTCCAGCAGTTGACTGCAACAACACCAGCCCTGTTCCAACAAAACTCATCCACAAACCAGTTTTAAGGTTATGCATGTTCACCACATTAACTGATAGATAGTTTTTTTATGTGCTTGATTTGTTCTGCCATAATTGAGTGCCGGGTTTTGGGTGAAACCAGTGTCAGCGCGTCCGTTGTTGTGCTCCATGTGCTGCCACGCAACACAATGATTTTTGGTCTGATTGAAATGATTTGATTTTGATAAAATTGCCTCCGCAACACTTGACATCATTACTGAGTTAGCATGTTTAATGTTTTTCACCTTTACCGAGCAAAAGAAAAACCGGTAAAAACCTTTCAGAACAATTTATGCTGTTGCACACGTGTAAATATGCTTTTTCTGGAATTCATAAAGGCATGAATAATTGAATATAACGATAAAAAATCTATCACTGCAGAAAAAATGATAATCACAAAACTCAGAACTTTTCCAGGACAGGTGACGGTGAGCGTATTCGCAAGCCAAGTTGCGCAGATAAAAATATGACGGCTCCCACCAACACTGCTACTAGAATGACAAGACCGATCAACAAACCTGCAAACGAAAAACTAATTTTCACATTTTCAACGAATTTCTTTTAAAAAATAGAGACAGAAAAGTATAAAACAGAAACATGCGAACAAACAAACGACTTACCAACAAACGAATCACAACTGCAGTCAGCACATTTTGACATTCCAGTAATGTTTCTAGTGGTCTTTTCGCTCGTTTTGTCGGAATACTGCGCTCCAAAGCATTGCTCATACCAGTCAATTGGAAAATAGGGTCGACTTCGCTCTGTGAATTTGTCCAATAAGCAAAAGTCACTATCAGCCGGACAACCGTCAATGGTCGACGTTATCGGCTCCAACGTTAAACCTCTCTCCCAGTAGTGGCCTTTTTGGTAGAGTGCCTGGCAGCCAGCAGAACATATATTGTGAATTTATTCAAACTTGTCCGAACTAAAATGACGTCATTTGCTTTAAAAACGCCCGTTTGTCAAAGTACAGGCACTAAAATGTCAGTTTGGTGTGACTGATTCGACATTCACCATTTGTTTACGGGAAGAAGTCGGCTAAATGGAAAGTCTGGTTTGCTGTGAACGGCAAGCGCATATTTGGCGGCACATGACGTCATTTCAGTAGGACACGTTTAAAAAAAATAGGTCATACATTGTAGTCAACATTGGCATAGCAGCAGCTTGACTCGATTCATTACTCCACAGCATTTGCCAGTTATAATCAAGTGGTTTTAGTTTTCGAAAATTACCTTGACAAAATACCGTCCAGTACTTTCGTCCAACCAAAGCTCCAGCAGAATACATGCTGCATATTTCGGCCAGCCGGTGCCGGTCGCGTTGTCCACCCGTTCCGCATCCGCTAGCACTCGCATGAACGCCATTACAGTAGCGTCGTGCTGTGAAGTTGACAAATTGCTGTGAATTGAAAACAAAATAATTGACAAATCTATGAACGGTTACGTCAACTAATGCCTCGCGTAGCGATCGCAAAAAACAACTAAACCACAAATACCGCGGAATATGCGTACAGCTTCAAAGCGTTCAACAAAGTGCACTGCGGAATTTCAGGCAATTTCGGATTCTTTCGCTTTCGGTCATAGCAACGACGTATGACGTTCATTCGCTCTGTGATTTCTTTCAGTAGGGGCCCTAAAAATAAAAAATAGTACAACTCTTTTCAAACTAACAACAAGATTGGAGCTTCAATCAGCTCAATTTGGTCAACGATATTTAAAAAAATTCCAAAACCTCCTCTCAAGGTAGCGACCAAATGCGGCTCGTAGTAACGCGCTGCCGCCCAGAAATTCAACATGCTCAAACGGTCAAAATTCGTCTTGTTTGCGAGAAACGGTGGCTGTGGTAAACCGTGAAGTTGCTAAAAAAGCGAAAATTTTGTTGTGGACGCTGAACGCCCAAATAATGTGAAAGATTTGGGGGTCTAAAATTTTCACCACTTACTTCAATGTACGATGCGTCATAGAGTCTATATAGATCATCTAAACCGAGTTCACATTCGTAGCCTGTCTGGTCTGTTAGATAAGCGAGAAACTCCTGAAAACCAAAATGAATTTTAATAAGATCACTCCCGTTTTTTTACAAACATTGATAAAGTCAACAGAAGTTGATTGAAAACGTGACCTGATTTTCCAGTGTTTTATTTCGATAGGAATCGGACATAACCACATTGTGATACCACGATTCATGCGCGTTTGGACACTCTAACGCCATGTATAAAAGCTAAAGTTGAAAGAGGTAAAATACGCAATATGAACACCAATCTAGCTACGCACCTGCAAACCTACTTAAGGGACAGTATATACAGGAAACTTCGGATGATAAAACACAGAGAACTGAAACAAACTGCCACATACATAATCACGAGCCCTATGAACGGTGTGCACTGGAACGGGCGACCAGCGCAATGGCCACACATCGGGCATATTTGGATAAGTGACGTTCACGCTGCCGTTAGAAAACAAGCCTGCCAGGCATGAATAAGCGCTCATCAACGTTCGATTGTAGTCGGTGCTTCGAACATAGACCTAATTTTCTTTATAAGCGGCTTATTTATTTTAGTAAAACAAAGAAAAGAAAGTTGCGCTAAACTTTTTCATGTTTTAAACGTATACCTTAGTAGGCTTAAAATAAGACATCGACGCACCTGTCTCGAGTCGTACGACGAAGACAGTCCAAAACTGCTCGCGTTCTCACTGGTGATGTAATGCGATCGAAGTAACTGTCCAAGTTCATACTCTTGTTGCATTCCTTTCTGAAAAAAACATGAAAGAACTGAAAATTTTGAACAGTAACAGTAAACTAAAAAACTGAAAATGAAACAGCACCGTCGTTAGTTCGCCAAAACCCTGCGGCCAAGCTGACTCGCGATTTGGATCAGATGGATAAACTTCCTCGGGAGCGCGGTCTCCATGACGCCATAACTAAAATGACAGTCAATTTGCGCACTTTCATCGGTAATATTTTGATGTGTTTGAATTTGAACACTAACAGCATGCACAAACAGCAGTTTGTTGGGCGAGGCGCGCGATGTCAACGCCATCACACTGATCACTGTTACCAAGAATGCCAACTTCATTGCAACTTCACAAGCAGAAACGTAATGCACATGTCACATAGGTGCACATGTTCGTGCAGATGCACATGCTCGTACACTTACATGCACCCTTACACTTAATTTTTGTTGAAAACAGCTTTCTTCTGAAAACGACATGTTTTTGCTTCTGAAAATGAATTTGAACCTGAATCGATAAGTATAAGTTCACGGGTTTGTGCGTCTGCAATTAAATGCAAGAACAGATGCACGAATAGGTGCATCACGTTTCTCCGTGCACCTTGGGTTTTTTTCACTGGGAGACGATAAATAAACTATGTGGTTTATGAAATTACCTTTTTTCAAGCCAGACGACTTTAAAAAAACGATAATCATTTCTTTATTGATAAACTACTGACAATGGACGAGACACCACGCTAACGTTGCTTTTATCAGTTATTCTTTTTCATGTACATTTGCAAAAAATCCCACTCGTGCAACTCGCATTTAAAAAGTTCAACTTTTAAAAAGTTATTTGAACCCTATGATTGTGGTTGCTATCTAAATGCTAATACATTGTAGGGTAAACCACAATGTGGGGATACATGCAATTCTTCAAACCAACTTTTGATTGTTTAGTTTATTAGAAACAGTGCCAAAGAACTTCAGTTCAGAATATAAACAAACTAACATACACATCGAAAAACAGCTCCATCATCATACTCACACCTACAAATTTGTGGCTCAAAAGGAGGCAGCTGATACCAACACCACAAACATTTTTATTTTTGCAAGCAGATGGTTGTGAATATAGTTTGGGATAGCTCGTTCGATCTTGAGCCAAAATTGAATACATCTGGCATACGTTTGATTCGGTTTGGTCATTCTCTGCTTGGTTAGACCAACACACCCCACTTATTCAACCCGTCAGACGTCAAACAATTCGTGAAACTTTTGAAAATGACTGATTATTTTGTGTGGTTGTACAGAGTTGGAAGACAGCAATAGAACAGCTGCGCGTTATGACAGTGTTACATGTACATTATTTCGAGCATTTATGAGCATATAATGGGGTGAAGTTGAAGTGTGAAAACATTACCCCAATTCACCAAAAACCTAGAAACCCATATTTTCGTTTCAGTTTAGCTTACCTTTGCGACGTTGAACAATGTCGCTGCTTTCTGGTCTCAGACAAACCACTATTTCAGAAACAACTTTGCAGCTTTGCTAATCGGATATCACTTTGCGCTAGTTTGTCATTTCGAACCTTTTCTCTAATCACCGCTGATACGTTATTTGGCCAACCATGGTAAACGTAATTGTTTCTTTAATTGTTGTTTCAAAACCTGTAGTAGACTTTTATAATCGAAAACACGATTGAGAAAGACGTTAAGCAAATCGATTAACATGCCTGATAAAATGCGAGTATGAAGAGAGAACCAATAAAAGATACTTGTTTCAGGGTGACCAACTGGAGGGTTTGAAGAAGAAATTTCCGGACATCGATCCATTCCTGCTGAAGAAATGGGAACGAATTTTCAACGTTTTCTTCGGTAAATATTGTTCCACAGTTTTGAAATTATAACTGCCCTTAGCCTAATTAAATTGGCTTGGCATTAACAAAAACTTTTGTGTTTTTTTGTTTTCAAAAAGCAAAACGCTCTAATCTAAAACGTACGTTATAGCTTTGCAAATAAACAAGAATTCGACCTTAAAACCCTTTCAAAACATACAGATCGGAATGCCAGCGATTCAGTTGACTGGGGCGATTTCTACATTGTTGTTCGGGTATGACATGGAACGTTTTTCCGCCTTGAACTTGATATAAATCGACTCTTTTAAAAGTTTGAATTTTTTAGCAAGCTCGTGACATCTACGGCGCGCAATCGGAGCAGCTTCAGTTTGCTCGCAGTTCAATGAAAACACTTTGGGAGGCGTTGCGCAAGGTATTCGAGATTGCTGACGAGTTTAAAAATAAACAGTATGAAACCATATTAACAAAAAATATTTTTTTACCGAAAATCAGTCAGAAAGTTCTTTGTTGGTTTCCTCCTGAACGAATTGTCGTAGAACATGGCATGCTTTACGGTTCTCTGTAATTTCAAGGCCGCTGACAAGGACAACGACAACATCATATCGGTCGAAGAGTGGATCTCAGTCCTTAAGGGTACCGAGAACGAACAGTCGCACCCGTGGTTTACGGACTATGCCCGATTCATGTTCAAATTGTTCGATGTTTCTTGTAAGTTGACGCGTTTTGCGTTGATTATACGTGCAGCACTTGGATCTAACTTGAACATGGCTGTGTTTAATTTTGTCCCAACAGTTTTACTGATGATTTTCAAGGCGACGGTATGCTTGACATAGCCGAGTACGCGGATGGAATGCGCGCCTATGGTTGCTCTGAGTCAGTATCCCACGAGTGCTTCAAGAAATTCGCCGTGGTTTGTTTGTTAAAGAATGCCCGATTTAGTTCTCAAAGTTTGTGAAACGATACACGTTTATAAGACTGTTTTTCAGAACAAAAACGGCGAACCGGTGGCGACGATCGAGTTTCCAGAGTTCAAAGAGCTGTTCAAGGAGTACTTTCACAGTACCGATCCGAACGCCAAAGGAACTGTGCTGTTTGGCCCGTTTGCGTGAACAGTACAGTTACAATTTTAAATTATCTGTAGTTAATTATACTAGTCGTTTTTTCTTCAATTAAATGAAATGTATCATATATTGAAAAACAACTGTTCCATTTATTGCACTTTTTCACAAATTTGTTTTTGTTAGACCGCTGCTGTTTTAACTAAATTGCATTGCTATGCCGGTACACTGATGTTCAAAGTCACATTCAACGACTCAACAAATATTATCTATTTCTATACATTGTATCTCGCGTTTCCCTTTTGAGTTTGTATCTTGCGTTTTTCTTTTTCAGTAGCAAATCTCAGTTTATTTATATTGATAATAGTCGTTTAATAGTTATTCAACTGATTGTTGAATGGTGACATTTCTTCTATTACTCTACGACTGCAAAACGTTTTTGCCAAGCACACTTTTGTTTGATCAAAAAAGATGTTCGCTTTAATGAAAAATTCTTTCGCGACAACAATTTCATAACTTTGAGAACGGCACTTTCTGTGATGACCGACGAACAGCGGTGCAATACTTTTTATCTTCCGCAGTCAAACTTATTTTTTCAGCCTTAAAAACAACATAAGCAACCCTACTGAAAACAAAGATCAAATATTGCGCGCTATTGTTCACTGCGGCCTTTTACCGAACAAACGATTTTTTGTTTTTTGTAGAACATAAGTGAGTGGTTTCAGTTCGGAACCAAGCGAACACCAATCATCAAGAAAGCTGAATATGTTAAACGAACCGAGAACGTTCGTCTTCTGACGTGAACTTTCTTGCATTCATACTTTAAACTATGAAAAGTATTTTGCTTTTCAAAAATCGTATAAATCGCACCTATTCAGTTAGCTCTTTAATTGCGAAATTGATCAAATGAGAACAAAATTTTTAACGTGATCTGGTCTGTGTGCAACTATAGTTTTTCGCTGAAAATTTGTTTATCGCAGAAACCGAAATGAGAAATAGGAGTGAAGTCGGTGTTTAACGCTTTGCACGAAAGAAGATATTGCTTCATATGTACATGTAAACTTAAAATTGACTGGCAGTGTACATTTGCCACATGGCCGGAAAGACGAAACGAAACAATACAACACATATCTTTCACATTATTACACAACGCACCCTCATCGCAAAACTACGCAGGCACAAACCCACAGCGACAACCTCTGTTACGACAGCTGACAAGATTCGTATAGATTATTAAATCTATTGAATTCCAGTGTGATTGAGTAACTCGACGAGACGAATATTCAGCTGGCTGGAGTACTGAGCGGAGACCAACGATACACAAACAACCGTTTCAGGAGAGCAGCAATTCGTATGTAGCTGGCGAACATCCGTAATGCCTCCATAGGGACACTACACAAACATTGTTGCGTGCGGATATCGCATAACAACAAGTGGTGTTTGAAAGTTAGGTTGAAGCAAAACTTCTGACCACCCGCATCCACGAGCAAGCTGATCACAACAACAGACTTGTGTGCTGATTGGTGCCGTTTTGGACTTGACCAAGAGGTTGTGTAACAATGGTGCAATAGACTATATCGGCTCACAGACACATCGGGGCTTGCGCCAAAACACGAACCTGACCACCGGCACGTTTAATAATATTCATCTGCAATGCACAAAGGAAACATCTTTCAGGAAAAAAGGTTTTTGTCGACAACACTACACAACTGAACAAGCGCACATCTGCACACAAGCAAGTGCACGACACAAGAGAAAGTGTAAAGGCGGGGGGGGGAAGGGCTGGGGGGGTGGGGGGAAAGGGGAGAGAGAGGGGGTGTGGGGGGGGGGGGGAGGTGTGTGTGTGTGTGTGTGTGTGTGGGGGGGGGGGGGGGGGGGGGTGGGGGGGGGGGGGGGGGGTGGGGGTGTGTGGGGGGGGGGGGGGGGGGATATCATGCGGATGCGCGAGCGAGCGTCAGCGAGCGGACAGCGCATCACGCATTATATGAGCCGTTATCCTCTCGCGCGCGTTTTTCAAATTTGCTCGCTTCCTCCAGCGAGCATAGTATAAGCCACAAACTTGGTTCTGTGCACACGAAACGAACACCCAAAGTTGTGCTTGGAGCCGCGAAAAAATTTTTATCCGACTACTTTTCATACGCTGTAGACACGAAAAACCTATTCTGAAATTGATGTTACTTATTTTTCTATCTCTTTTTTTTTCCGGTATGTCATCAATATGTGTTCGCGCTTTCAGTTTTTACCTGCGACACGTTCACAGTCTAGCAAGAATGTTTCCTGGGGTAATTTCATCCGTAGATTTGGAAAAATGGGTTAATTTTTTGCCCCGACCACTTTTTTGGGTAAAAATTTGGGCATTTTTAAAAGTTCGCAGCGTTTTCACCGGGTTTCAAGTGTTCGCCCTTTCAATTTTTAGCTGGGACACTTTCACAGTTGAAGAAAAATGTTTCCTAGGGTAATTTCATCCGTAGATTTGGAAAAATGAGTTAATTTTTTGCCCCGACCCCTTTTTGGGGTAAAAATTGGGCTTTTTTGAAAGTTCGCAGGGTTGTCACCTGGTTTTAAGTGTTCGCCCTTTCAATTTTTAGCTGGGACACTTTCACAGTTGAACAAGAATTTTTCCTCGGGTAAATTCATCCGTAGATTCTGAAAATTTAGTTTATTTTTTGCCCGGGCATTTTTTGGGTCAAAATTGTGCATTTTTGAAAATTCGTAGCATTTTGACTGGGTATCATTTTTTCAGTCTTACAAATTTTGTCTGAGCTACGAAAAATAGCAGAAATGTTTAGTCCGTAGGAATTCAATACGCTGATCACGGATTTTGGGATAGTTTTCTTACGTGAGCAACTCTAGATGCTGAATCGTGACGATTTCGGGCGAATCGGCCGTGGAAGTTGGCGAAATCGGTCCAGAAACGAAAAACAAGAAAAGGGTGTTTTCCAGGGTAATTCAATGCGCTGATCACGAATTTTGGGTTAGTTTTCTTACGCGAGCAACTCTAGATGCTGAATCGTGACGATTTCGGGCGAATCGGCCGTGGAAATTGGCGAAATCGGTCCAGAAACGAAAAACAAGAAAAGGGTGTTTTCCAGGGTAATTCAATGCGCTGATCACGAATTTTGGGTTAGTTTTCTTACGTGAGCAACTCTAGATGCTGAATCGTGACGATTTCGGGCGAATCGGCCGTGGAAGTTGGCGAAATCGGTCCAGAAACGAAAAACAAGAAAAGGGTGTTTTCCAGGGTAATTCAATGCGCTGATCACGAATTTTGGGTTAGTTTTCTTACGTGAGCAACTCTAGACGCTGAATCGTGACGATTTCGGGCGAATCGGGCGTGGAAGTTGGCGAAATCGGTCCAGAAACGAAAAACAAGAAAAGCGTGTTTTCCAAGGTAATTCAATGCGCTGAACACGGATTTTGAATTAGTTTTCTTACGTGAGCAACTCTAGATGCTGAATCGTGACGATTTCGGGCGAATCGGCCGTGGAAGTTGGCGAAATCGGTCCAGAAACGAAAAACAAGAAAAGGGTGTTTTCCAGGGTATTTCAATGCGCTTATAACAAAATTTGGGTTAGTTTTCTTACGTGAGCAACTCTAGACGTTGAATCGTGACGATTTCGGGCGAATCGGGCGTGGAAGTTGGCGAAATCGGTCCAGAAACGAAAAACAAGAAAAGCGTGTTTTCCAGGGTAATTCAATGCGCTGATCACGGATTTTGGGCTAGTTTTCTTACGTGAGCAACTCTAGATGCTGAATCGTGACGATTTCGGGCGAATCGGCCGTGGAAGTTGGCGAAATCGGTCCAGAAACGAAAAACAAGAAAAGGGTGTTTTCCAGGGTAATTCAATGCGCTGATCACGGATTTTGGGTTTGTTTTCTTACGTGAGCAACTCTAGATGCTGAATCGTGACGATTTCGGGCGAATCGGCCGTGGAAGTTGGCGAAATCGGTCCAGAAACGAAAAACAAGAAAAGGGTGTTTTCCAGGGTAATTCAATGCGCTGATCACGAATTTTGGGTTAGTTTTCTTACGTGAGCAACTCTAGATGCTGAATCGTGACGATTTCGGGCGAATCGGCCGTGGAAGTTGGCGAAATTGGTCCAGGAACGAAAAACAAGAAAAGGGTGTTTTCCAGGGTAATTCAATCCGCTGATCACGAATTTTGGGTTAGTTTTCTTACGTGAGCAATTTTAGATACTGAATCGTGACGATTTCGGGCGAATCGGCCGTGGAAATTGGCGAAATCGGTCCAGAAATGAAAAACGAGAAAACGGTTTTTCCAGGGTAATTCAATGTGCTGATCACGGATTTTGGGTTAGTTTTCTTGTATGAGCAACTCTAGATACTGAATCGTGACGATTTATGGTGAATCGGCCGTGGAATTTAGCGAAACCGGTCCAGAAATGAAAAACAAGAAAACGGTGTTTTCCATGGTAATTCATTACGCCGATCACGGCTTTTGGGTCAGTTTTTCTTTTGTGAGCGATTCTAGGTACTGAATCGTGACGATTTTGGGGAATCGGCCGTAGAAATGGCATAGGAGAAATCGGCCTAAAAAACGAAAAATGAAAAACCTGAGTTGTCCGGGGTTTAGAAGAATGTGTGACCAACGAATTGTGATTTTGGTCCGACCTTCGGGGCTTATGTAAAAGTCAGAATATTATCTAAAAATGCGTGAGACGCATATAAAAGGAGGAATATGGCCTTGTGTAAGCAGTGAAAGACTTGGCTCGACAACGCTTTTCAAGTCTCTGATGTGGTACACACGGATACAAGTACATAAGGGTCATATTTTTGCGCCGCGTTTGTTTGTTTTTTTTTGAAGCACGCCCCCCACCGATTCCGGAAACCCGAAGGTACCAAACTCCGGTGGGATTGGGGAATGGACGGCTCACCATCCCGTGGAACCAATACCCTCGGCATGTGAGGGGGGCAGCCTCTAAGCCCCGCTCTGTCCTGGGGGCACCAGTGATCTTAGCCCGATTTCGGTTTCGGTGGCCTGCGGTCGCTATATCCCCGGAGGGCAGCGAATCCGAAAGTTTTCGTTTTCGTTTTCGTTTTGCTGAAAAGCGTAAAACTTTGAAGTTATTTTTTAATTGTTCTCTTCGATTTAATCTAAAATCACGCCATGTGCGAAATTCTGTAAATTCTGTGCAAAAACAGAAAAATTAGAGGTTGTAAAACATTGTTGCATGTAGCTTTTTCGTTGTTGTTAACGTACGCACCGCTGTGTACACACCAGCACCAGTGACAAAAAAGAGTTGTCTTCCGTTGATTTTCACCTTTTTTACCGGTGTCACCTTCAACTAGTGTGGCAGGATAAACCGTCTGTCCCGTGAGTCATTGCCTTTGCCACAGGAGACCTTGCGTTCCGCAATGCTTCTGCGATACAATTTGTCCTGAACAAACCAGTGTCAGCGAGCTAAAGTCTGATTGTTATTTTAGTAGTTTTAGTGGTCGCTAAATGCCCGAAATCCGCAAATGTGAAAGGTCATTTGTCTACAATACAAAGCACGAGGGTTGCCATGTGCAACCGAAATCATAAATAAACGGCGCAAAAATATGACTCTTATGTACTTGTATCCGTGTGTACCACATCAGAGACTTGAAAAGCGTTGTCGAGCCAAGTCTTTCACTGCTTACACAAGGCCATATTCCTCCTTTTATATGCGTCTCACGCATTTTTAGATAATTTTTTCTTGTCTTTTTACCCATTTATGGCGTGATCATTAGAATTTTTTTCGCACTTGTAGTTCGCTATTAGCGCAACATCGGAACTTATATTTTTATTATTGAAACGCGCCTGACCATATTTTATGACTGTTTTCTACGCGGCCATGTAACTATTTTTTTACTTCAATTGCGTCCAAAACTTCAGATCGCAACGCCAGCACCGAAGTCGACTGGGGAGATTTCTACTTGGTTGTGCGTGTAAGTTATCGAAAGAACTTTTTGGAATACATTGTTTCACACTTTAGTTCACGGCTAAAAGTATAGCTGTAAGTAGAAAATCAACCAACCTAACATCAGACAATTTTTCAAGTTTCTTCACAGCAATCTCGGGACATATATGGAGCACAATCCGAACAGTTGAAGTTCGCGAGGAGCTCGATGAAAACGCTTTGGGAGGCGCTCAAGAAGGTATAAACGAACAAGCAGTTCTGTTCTGACGACAGAATTACCACCAAAAATGATTAGAGCAGCAGTATAAAGCAAAAACAAGATTATTTGGCAAACAATAATTGAAAAAAGCTTTTTTCAGTCGGCCGACAAGAATCAGGATGAGCTGATCCAGGTCGACGAGTGGGTGGGCGTGCTGAAGGGCACCGACGCCGCGCACGAGCACCCGTGGTTCCACGAGTACGCAACGTTCATGTTCAAGCTGTTTGATGTGTCATGTGAGTGGAATCGTAAAGCAGTAGATTGGTACAGGGTGTTGCAAAAAAACTACAATGAGCGAAACGGCTCTTTCTCTAGTATGCTTCAGTGTTTTGGTTTGAAAGCTGAAACAGTGCTTGAGAAATGTTTGCTATTGATTGTGGTAAAAATTTCAATTGAAAACTCCAATCACATGAAGACCAGCACGTTTTGAACCCCAAGGTTCAACATCGTCGGTTCCGTACACACCCGCTGATGTTTATTGTTGACGTTCGTTTTCTTTTTCGGACTTAATGAAAACGTCACAGTTTCAGCATACCTTTTTTAATTTAGGTTTTTAGACTGACCTAAATTTCTTAAAGAAAAGTCACCAATTAGGACGGTAAAATTGAAAAGCACACGAGCAAAACTGAAGTTTCTCTCTTTCATAACTTCGTTGTCGCTTGGGACAATTCTAGCCAATGACAGACCCCAAAACTACAAGTAGTTGAAACAAATAATGAGAACAATCAAAAATGTCTTTTGCATACCTTTACAGTCGAACTCAATAAAATGTGGAATCAGCTGATTGGTCGGCCGAGGGGAGGCTGCTCACACTCCGCACCCTTCTTTTTTCGTGGATCTGGATTCTATTGAAACATGTTTCTTTTGAATGAGTGTGAATTTCCAGCACCCTTTTCACGCTAAAAATAAACTGAAAACGTTTGAGACTGCAAAATTCAGATTTTTTTAAATCAACAGCTCAAAATGTATTTTTTGTTTGATGACGACGCGACGTCGTCGCTTAATTTTTGCGTGTGAACTGAAAGACAAAAGCCTGAAAGGAGTGCGCTGTGCATGGTTTGCTGCGTGCACCAAGTAAATGAACACAGCAGCTTACCAAAAACAACTTGAAAACGGTGAAAATGAAGGATGAAAGCAAAGTCGTCGTCGTGTCGTCGTCGTCGTCGTCCGCGAAGTCGGAACGCATTTTTTCATTGCGGACGCATGTCGATCGGTCAGCTAGGAATGAAACCCACTTCAGCTGGCTACACAGCGCACTCTTATCAGGCTTTTGTCTTTTAGTTCACATGCAAAAATTAACGTTTGTAATTAACTAACTAAAATTAAATAATTAACAGACACGATGACGTCGTCGTCGTCAATAAAAAATACATTTTGAGCTGTTGAATAAAAAAATCTGAATTTCGCAGTTCTCCAACCTTTTGAGCTTATTTTTAACATGAAAAAGGTGCTGGAATTTCACACTCATTCAAAAAAAAACACGTTTCAATAGAATACAAATCCAGATCCGCGTAAAAAGAAGGGTGCGGAGTGTGAGCAGCCTCCCCTCGGCCGACCAATCAGCTGATTCCACATTTTATTGAGTTCGACTGTAGCTAAAAAGACAGCACATTTTGCATTAGCAAGACGTCTGATTGATTTTGTACCAATAAACAATCATGAATTTATTCGATTTTTTTACCTTGCATTAAAAGCGTTGCTGTACTTTTACGAGTTCTTAAACAAAATTTTAACACAATCAACCGCAGACATTTCTCACTCAGACCACAACACTGAAGAAGACTCGAGAACGAACCGTTTGGCCAATTGCAGTTTTTGTAACACTCTGTATTTGTTCTGAAGTTCGCTTCGTCATTTTGGAATACATAAAAAACTGAAATCAAATCAAATCAAAAGCGTGAAAAAATGACAACAACGATTTTGGATGAACTATTCTCCATTAAATCTTCGTGGAGCGCATTAATGCGGTCTGACGGCTGCAGATTTGCACGGCTAATTTTTATCTACAGTATGCTTGTTTAAACCTGTCAGCTGTTTAGCAGAGCACAGAGCTCGCGACAGAAAAACGAATCCGAACGGTGTTGCAAGAAATGGGCTGTTTGATTTCGACCAAACCTGATGCATTCTTTCTTGCACATGGAATTCCCATAAATGTTATTCTTATAAATGTTTCACTTGCTCTGCATTCTGTGAAAAAAAGTGACAGGTTTAAATAAACATACTTTAGCAATTCCTCTTTGAAATTAGAAAGAAACTTGACCCGGCCCTATTTAGGGGACTAGGATTATTTTGCCAATTTTGAATTCCCGCGTCATGCATAAAACTGTTTACCTATATATGCGCGCATTGAGTCTCGGAACCAAAATAAAATATCATATTCGTCATAAAAACCAATCACTCAATGGTTGATCTAGTTTTGGAGTGACGCGTCTCTTGGTTTGGAAAAAATGTCGCCCGACCATTAGTTTGAAAATGATTGCGTGAGGTGAACAGGTCAGATGTACCGCAGCCCAGACGGAGAAACAAAAAAACAAATGTGATTTTCGAACTCAGCACACTGAGACGCTGATATGAGAAAGTTTCGGAGCAATAATAATGGAGAACAAAACAGCAATTTTTAGCTTTTTGTCAAACCGATTCATCATTGTTCAATTGGCTGTCCTATCTGCTGAAACATGCGTTCGCGTGTGTCGTTCCGAAACTTTTACCGGCCACTACAGTCCAAGAACAAAAGTGCAAGCGAAAAAAATGATTGACTATGAGTTAACCGTAAGGAACGTGGTCGTTGCAGTGGACGGCGTCGTCGACATGTCCGAGTACACGGACGGCATGCACTGCTACGGCTACAGTGAAGACGAGGCGCACAAGGCCTGGGCGAAAGTCGCCGTTGTCAGTGCTAGCTGCAATTTTTGTTATTTTTTTCTATTTTATGAGACGAATGAAATTAGTGTTACATTTGGTGCAGCGCAATGTGTAAAGCTGGTCTAGGTTTAGGACACCAGGTGCATTCATGAATTTGCAGCAGAATTCGCATAGCTAGTGTTGCGAGTGTCTGTCTATTTATGAATGCACATAGAATCACAATTCTTAGTGGCACCATTCATTGTACAAGAACGAACAGTTTCGGACGCACCTACGGATGCTGAATGTACCACTGTCCTCGCAAACATGCCCGCATTGCGTTTTGGCACCAAACTAAAAGATCATCTTTGCGGCGGTAGCCACACAGCGGTCCAACACACCGCCGCGCGGCTGTGCTGTGAACTTATGAAAACCATGACATCGAAATTGTCACATCACAACTTCACTCTTTCACACCAACTTTTCGCAAACTAATCAGGACAAGGCTGGAAAGCCGGTGAAAACGATCGACTGGCAGCTATTCAACCACAAATGGCTCGAGTATTTCCACAGCACCGACAAGAACGCCTCCGGCAACCATTTGTTCGGCATCCTGCCCGCTGACTTCTAAACCGAAGTGATAACAAAGTTACCGAGGTTTTTTGTTTTTACAAGTTTTGCTTGGAAAACAGCACATCCAAATTGTGGTTTTTTGAACTTTGGTATACTTATTATCTTGCTTCGAACTATTCACACTACGAAGCCTATAAATATTGTCTCTTATATTATGAAAATTCCCTGAACATTTTAAATAACCTTACGTTTAGGGTACGCTTAGTTCGATCGTTAGACATTTAGTGTCGCCCGATTGTATTCATGTTCTTGCAACTTTTTTTCAGTTGTCTAAATTCTATTACTCACATTTAATATTTGTGATTCATCGTTTTATTTTATTGATTGCAACACAATAACTTTGTAAATTGTAACGCCACCTGTTTGTAACAAAGTTTTGTTCTCTAACTGATATCAAATTGCACTTTTTAAGCAGTATATGCTGTTGGATGAATAAAATGATAAAATTGACTTGAAGTTTGAGGCGTTTGTACAAACAAAAGTATTCAGTAAAGCTCACATATAGCATAGACAGATTATAGCAGTGGGGTCTTGCTATGTTGCAAAATGAGAATTGGCTAATATCAAGTTCACAGAAAAAAATTGTCGACGTAGCGTTTTTACGGAACTAAAATGACAGAGAAAATATTCAAAATTCAACTGAACTAACTACCGCTATAAGGGCTGTAACAGTGGAAAACAAATCATGAAAAACAGACTCAAATCGCTAAACATATGAAGCAGACGTTCAGAAGAATCAAAGCTGCACCAAATTACCGCTGCGCATCGAATCGTTGACGACTCAAAATAAAGGCACCATTCACAGAAGACACTCTTGTATTTACAACTAAACTTTTCCGACTATTGCACAACAAAAACTATTTCAGAGCAACCTGCAGATCAAGAATTGCGTCCACGGGTGCAGAATACACGGGCCGAATTAGACAGCGTACATCGCTAGGGACAATGCCGAATCAACAGTCTCCGCACAGCTGTTTTCATTGAGTAAAGTGCCACTAAAACACAATGATTAACCATCAGACCTGCGCAACGTTCGTCCACCAACCAACCAGCCACCCAGTCATGGATGCGAACAACAGCCGCCCAACTACCAGTGACACCGCAGTGCAGGCGTGTCTCACGCATCCGTCACCAGGTGTCCCGGTCGCGCGGCGCCGGCGGCATCGCGTGCATCACGGCGTACGCGTCCGGATGCGCCGAGCGCAGGTGCTTCTGCAGGTTGCTCGTGTACTTGCCGGACATCTCCGTGCCGCACAACTGGCAGAGGCTCTTGTTCAGCTCCGGCCGATAGTCGAAATACTGCCAGACGCGGCTGAAACCGCGCGCCGGCGCCATTGGTGGACTAGCGATGCCCGTGAAATTTGGCGGTCGCTCGAAATCGGTCACCGTGTCGATCGGCTGGTACTGCTGCTGCTGTTGGCGCGCCGGCGACGACCAGCCGTTTGTGTCCGGGTCGTCGTTGGCGGGGGCGTTGTTGGCGAGGTTGACGTCGGTGGCGACCACACGACCGGGCAGATGGTGAATGGTGTTGCGCGGTGAATGGTCGCTGGTCGTCGTCGGTTGATCACTGAAATACAGGTTGGAAATTGTTCTGAAAATGGAGCAGTGATGATTGGTTGAACTCAACCGTGTGTGACCGGTGCGATCAAACAGGTTGAGAATCATACAACCGTTGTATAATTGTTTTTTATGACCATTTTCAAAACGGCGACGGCCAAGTTGACGTGTCAGCCTCAAAGTCGCCATTTTCACCGTGACACCTTGCACATTACCGAGTGACAAACGACATCGACGAGTGCACGTCCATCGCGTGGCGTTGCGCCTTCGACGGCGTGTCGAACTGCGCCGGACAGAAGTGACACGAGAACGGCTGCTGCGGCGTCGCCGTCACTCCGGCGCTGTGTCCGTTGTTTGCAGTGGCGTTCGCTCGCGGCCAAATCGGCGCTCGCCGTAGCGGAGGCGGAGCGCGCGTCGCTGATTGGCTGCCGCTGTGACGCGCCTGCAGCTGATTGGCGCCAGTGGTGTGTGACGAGGGCGATTGGTTGCGCGGCTGAATCAAAAGCAGCAACGTGACAGACTGCTGTTTTGTTTTGTTGGTGTCTCTTTTTGTTTTGCGTTCTACTGGTCGCGCTTGCTCGGATCCCGCTCGAGATTTCATCTCTTTCTCAAAATCGTTCACGAAACAAACAAACGAACAAAAAAAAGACGACGAAAAACCAACCTGAATCGGCGACGCTCGCTGCTGATTGGTCGGCGTCGCACGGCGCTTCTGGCCTCTGATTGGCGGGCGGCCGTCGGGCGTCTGAAAGCGCACCGGCACCGCAGAGGACAGTTCATTCGAGAGAATCGGGTGATCGCGACTGATGCTGCGTTGTATCGGACTAGAATTGGAGGTCGGCGAACTCGAGACGCTCGCGTCGTCGTTGTTGTTGCTGTGGCTGCTCTGCCGGTGCGGCTGGCGTTGTCGTAACAGCTGCTCTTTCGGGTACTTTCGATCCAGCACCTGGCACTCCTCGTCTTCATCGTCGTCCTCGTTCACCATGATGTCCGCCTGGTGCTGGCGTGCGCCATTGTTATTGTTGCTGTTTCGCCTTTGCGCACCACGATCCGCCATCGGTTGATCGTTGAATGCGAGTGGTTGTTGCGGCTGCTGCAGTAGATGCTGCAGTAGATTGGTGGCGTTTGTGTTATGGTCGTCGAGCGCGGCAGAACTGGCGGTGGCGGCTGAATTCGCACTCGAGTCAATGACGCCAGCTGGTGTCGAGCGAATGCTGACGTTCGGATTTGGCAGGCGCTGACGACGCTGATTGGCGAGAATGCTGTTGCTCGTCGGTGATTCGCTAGCGGGCTCGTCCGCATGCACAGCCTGATCGTCAAGGCCATTATTCGACGACAGATTACCGGAATACTGCTGCCACGCGCCGGAGCCGTCGCTGGCGTGCACGCTCGCCAGGTGGCTTTCCATGTGACCCGTCCATTTCTCGGAGCTCTCGAACGTGCAGCTGAATATGAAGACAACACCAGAAATCCATAATGGGCACAGAAAAAGCACAACTCCTAGCCCTGCAACCAATCCGGCCTTAATGATGCAGAATACCAGGAATGTTTTATTTATTCGGCCATACTGTATATTCACAACAACAACACTGCAACAGAACATCTAAGAAACATTAACCAAAGGACATGAACTAAAGCAAATTTAGTAAAGGACTACAGCAAATGCGCCAACCGTTGTCCAAACGCATTGACGACCAAACAGCGGCCACCGCGGCCCGTATCCGCAAAGTATTCCCATACGCTGCTTCTTTCTCTGCTTGACAGCGACGCCCCGGATGTATTGCCAACGCCATTTTCGACTGGTTTCGCCCAATTTGGCGTTGTCGTGTCATTCGGACCAGCTGGAGGTGGTATTGTTGAACATTATTGCAGAAACAAAACTGACTGACAATGTGACGAAATTTGACAGCTCAACGCAATAACTTCATCAGAAGAACCCGAAATGAATAAAATCCGGAATGCATCGCTAACCGACAGCCTGATTGGTCAAGGCAGTCGATTGAGTGTTCGCCAGCTGCGCGTCCAGTGCCGACGGCATCTCGCCGCACTGCGGGCACCCACGGACGGCGTAGCCAAAGTTGGCCGCCCCGCACGCAGCACACGTCCACTGGCGCGGCGCTGTGCGCTCCTGCGGCCGGCGGCTGACCGTGGACACGAGAGCGGCCGGCGCGGGCACCGCTGCACTCGGCGCCCTGGCGCCCGCCTCCAGTTTGCGACGCAACTCCGAGTAACTGTGGTTGCTGGTGGTGTTGCCGGGTGCGGCTGGACAATTCGAATCACCTTTGACAAAAACAAGCAGCTCTTGGTCGCCTTGGTAGCTGAGCTCAAACATTGCAGTGCTCATTGCAAACTGTTGCTTGGTGCTTCACCCATACAACATTGCAGCTGAATCAACCAACCAGCCAAACCAACCGATTTGAGTGACATTCGTATCAGGCGAGCGTTGCGAAGTCGCCACCACGGGCGCACTGCCAAACCGATTGCCGTTCGCATAGAGCAACTCGTCGAGGCGACGTCGTTTACGAGCCGTTTCGTCGCTCATTGACGTGTCCGGTGGGCTGATTTTGGCGTTGTTGGCGACTGCTGGCAGTGAATTGGCGGATGAAAGCATGGACTTCAGTGTGGTCATTTGTGTCGATTGATGCGCATTCGTGTTTGCGGTGGTTTCCGGTGCACGTCGATGTTGTTTCAGCTCGTTCAGAGACTGAAAAAAGCGAAAATGTCTGTGACTTTATTCGGATAATTCAGGATTTTTGCGGCGTAATACACTGTATTTCTTAAGTAGAAGCTGATACTGGTTTTGACTGTCAACCAATTCTCTTTGTCAATCGGCGTGTGGTGCGGATTTTTTTAGGTTAAATGAATATATGACAATTGTCAAGCGTTCGAAACCGTATAGAACGTTTTTACCCAGCCACGTTTCAACGATTATTTTCCACATGAAAATTCTGAAAGGACACCCGAACTCAAGCGAACCGCAGACGAATCAACGTGCCACCAGCGAGCAACCGACCTGACACATCAGCGAGCACACTTCAGCTAAGCCCGTCACGGTTGCATTCAGTCGACGCAGCTCGGCCAGTATCAATTGCGAGGTGTTGCCGTCGTCGGCAGCAAACGAATTCACACCGTGGGCGTCTGCATTTTCGCCGGGCGAATTCAAAATTCCTTCCTGTTCACCAAATTCCGGAGTGGAATTCCCTCTCGATCGATCGACTGACTGACAATCCGCACGCTGGTTTTCCAGAACAGGCGAACATGATGCGTTTGTTGCTGTGCAGTCCGTTTGCCCTTCATCATTTCGGCTGAATACCGTGAAATCGTTGTTTTCAGTCGCTTCCCCATTTGACTCAACCTCGATTCCATTCACCACCAGCGAATCATCGTTTACTTGGCCGCCTTCATGGCGATTGTTGTCACTCTGGTCCATGGACGCTGACTTTGAGCTGTCTGCGGTGGGAGTCGAACCCGAACGTTCCGTATTGTCGTCGACACTTTTCTCCACAGCACCGTCGGCACTGCTCGCCTGACGGGTCTCGTTTATTGACGAATCACCAACGTCAGGCATCTCTGCTGGCGAAACTTGCTGAAAATTACGCACACGTATTTGAATGATCACAAATCAACACAGAATTAAGTGTAAGAACAAAAGAAAATATGGCGGCCAAATTGGCGCGCCATGGCGTTTGTGAAACACCATTTTTGACGATCACAAGCTAATAGTACGTCATTTGTTTCATTTTATTTCACGACCACAAAACACCAGAAAACCAACAAAAATCGACAGTCATTGACAAATGAAAATGCGCGCAACCAATCAATTAACCAAGAATGCCATCTAAAAAACACCAAACACAACATGGAACTAATTTTGAAGCCAACGAAAAAAAGACAGTGGACAAACAATTTGGAAAAGCTACAGAATGTGAATTCATTGACCAAATACTTGAGAAAACAGAACACATTCGCACTTATTATTAAATAAAAAAAAACGAATCACACAAAATAGTTATCCAAAACGATGAAACATTTTACAGGAAACAAGCAACAACAAAAAATCAACACTGCAAAAAATACTTCTTGGGTGTAAAGAAACGCACAACTCATTCATTGCAAATTTTTTTAAAACATTGTCAATTTCTATATAAACTTCCATTGCCGTCACAGTTGACAAACCATTTGAATTAGTAGCTAAACTTTTTTAACAATCATTTTGAATTTGAACATCCAAAAAAAGCCGATGACAACCAAAAAATTCGGTTTGCTATTCATCGTTGTTGTTCTTTATTCCGATGGAAGAGTCGAACGTTATTTGCAAAAAACAGTTGGTAATCAATTTGCGTCTCTCCCAAGTCCCAGGGCTTAATAGGGTTGGTGGCGATCGCGGCTGAAAAAAAAGATAACACAAATCGCACATGTAGCGCTGAAACTGTTTTTCAAGAACGCAAAAATGAAAACGCCGAGCAACAGTATAGCTATGGGTCACGGTTACTTCATGAACGCAAGAGTTTACTAGCTATGCGTTACTAAAACTAACGCCATTTCATGAATGCACCATTATTGGCACAAAAAGGGGAAGGTTAAAATTCGTAAAGCATACGTGTGTTTGTTTGGTGAAAAGCCAATACCAAGCCAGAAATGCGCCCAAACGTACCCTCCTCTTCCACCTCCGCGCATCGGTCCGCCTCCACCGCCGCCGCCACCGTAGCCATCAGCTGGTTTCGCCGTCTGACATCGGTTGCACTCTTTTCGAAAGCCGAAATTCGAATTGCCGCACGAGACGCACGCCCAGTCGCCGGGACGCGTCTCCATGTTGGCGCCGGTCGCTCGCTCGCGCGGCCCGCCACGACCGCCACCGCCACCTGGCGTCAATCAATGGCACATTAATACATGAAGTTCGCTGTTAGCGGTTTCGTCAGACGCATACCGCGGTGCCCCCTGGCTCGTCAGTGCGACGGCCCGTTTGGCGTTTACACTGACATCAGCGGACAAAATTCAGTGCGTTTCAAAACTTTCTTGGTGTCATTTTCAAAAGAAGCCTCGCTTACCGCGCCCACCGCCGAAACCGCCGCGGCCACCACCACGACCGCCACCGCGGTCTCCGCCGCCGCGACCGCGAAATCCTGCAATGTTCTTTTGTTGTTGCTCAATTTGTTCACTTTGAGCATAATTGTCATGATAGAGAGCAACAGTTTTGTTTTGTTTCGCTTCTTTCGAAAGGTTTCTTATTAACTGCAACAAAACCGCACGAACCTCCACCACGGCCACCACGATCAGATCGCGGTTTTGATTCGAACGTTGCAATCGACACCGCCATCGGCGTGTTGCAGCCGGGAAAGTGTTGACCTGCAAAACTACGTGCAATCAGTCAACATTCGAACCGGTCCTTGCTCTATCCAAAAGGTGCATATGGAACGGAAATTTCCACAATTTTTCAGAAAACCCCTCCGCGAAGTGTTTTTCAATTTTTGCCCATCCATTTCCCACTGCACATCACAAGAAACTGCAGACTAATGTTGAAAGAGCGTGAGATGCGGAGACCCATGAAACTTGATCCACTTTTCACGCGACACCCTTGTCGGTAGTTGCTGCTATTAAAGCATTAGACATACTGACTGACCATTAAACTTATCAACCGCCTTCTTTGCAATCTCTTCCGTCGTGTACATTATCGTCGCTTCACCTTTCGGCTGTCCGGTCTCCTTGTCCTTGTACATACGAACTTTGAAGCCGCTTGAACTGTTCGGGCTCGTGTCTTCCTGAAACCAAAAAAAAATATTTCGAAACGGTGAGGAGACGCGAATATTTCATGAAAAGAACAATTTCCGAATGTTGATGGATGACTGAGTGATGCTTCTGTGGCGTGCCGATGGCGAACAACTTTTAAAAAACTGAAAATCATATAATCAACTTGAACGCAAACTCAAATTCAACGAAAAAACCCTCAAAGATGATATCACTATCACCACCACCGACCATGATGGCGCCGGCATCGCCAAAGAACTGCGCTACCATGCTCTCCTCCGCGGCCAATCCGAGGCCGGAGACGAAAATCGTGTTTGCCGCGACCGTCGGCCCGTCACCGCCACCGCTCCGATCGCCACCGCCTCGATCGCCATAGCCGCTGCCGCCTCGGTCACCGCCGCGATCTGTACAACGGAGAATTCGCGTTTCATTTCGGTGCTCTCAAAAGCTGTTTAGTCTGAAAAAAAAACACGATTTCATAGGAATTTTGAAGAAAAAAATGCATTTTTTTTCATTGAAACGCAGAGTGTGCGCAACGCGAAAGCGTCGGCTGATGAGCTCCGAGGGAAAAAAACCGCGAAACTCGAGTCAGCCTCTGTGAAGTTGCTTGCGGCGCTCGGGTAAAACCGGCCGAAAGGCGCATTAGAAATGAACTCTGTTTGACTCTCAACTGCGGCTGCTGCTGACTGCAGAGGCATTTTCGAACTCAACACACACAGAGGCACGCACACACCAGACGCGACGCTGTTCAGTTCTCGTTTCGTCTCGGTGTTTCTGACTAGCCGTCCGACCCGACCACAACAACAACTTGAGCGCGAGTTTTAAGAGCAGCAAGCAGCAGCAAGCAAGTACGCATTCAGTCTGACTCTCAACTGAACTGTGGGTGTGATGTGTGTGTGTACCGCAAAACACAGAAGCAGCAAGTTAGTTAGCAGTACTGACAATAACTCAGTTTAGTCCAACCCGAACTCTCTCCGGTGCACACTGAAATGCTTCACAGCCAGGGAGCTGATGTGGTGGTACACTGTGCATATGACCAGATTGCGCAGCGCTGCATACGAAACGTGCACTCTGTTACGGAGAAGTGAAGATATGACCAGCTGTGTGTGTGAACTGAACTGACTTCTGACATCAGTTAACCAACTTTCAACATTGATTAGTTGAAATTGGAAATGAAACGGGAAAATGTCAAGAAAGACAGCATTCTGGTTTTTTGTGTTGGAAAACAGTGAGCGATCATATTTACCTAGATAGAACAAGACTGAAAATGGAAATTAAGGTAAATCAGAGAATAAACGATTTTCTGCAATCTGTTCGACTGATTGCAGCATCCGAATGAAATTCTGCGTTTTTTAATCATATATTTGCGACTGTACGCCTAATAATCAAACGATCCTTCATCAGATAAACATTTTGTCATTGAAGAAGCAAAGAAACGAAAACTTTGCGCTCGTCAGAAAATGCAACTTTTGGATTTGAACGTCAACGTGAACTCAACGTCAACATTTGAAAATAATATATGGAAATCAGATTCTGAATGAACAACATAACAGGAATTTGATACGAACAGAGAAACTCACAAAGCATTTTTATAAATTCGAAAATCGCCCGTGTACTAGTTTTGTGGATTGAACAGAATAAATAATACGCGTAAATACTTAAAAGGTGTGTTCTAAATAAGAATTTGACCCGACTGACTGACAGTGAGTGTGTGTTGTTCGTTGGGCTGCCAGATTGTTATCGTTTTGTGTACTCTGTACTTGACCCACTTCACCACAGAGTCCCTGATGCACAGAGTACTAATAGAAGAACGTCTGCGCCAACCCTGACGACAACTGATGTAGAACTCGACCTTGTATGTACTTGAGTGGAGTATCAAAGCAACAATAATAACGTTGCAATGGCAAAGGCTTACAAATCTGTACAATTTACACTGCGTGTGTACCAAAATGTGCCTTTCAAAATTCCGGGTCATATGTATCCAGAAGGGCACTTTAACCAGGCAAGATTGATTAAAAAAACAAAATACACAACCATAAATTACAAATTATAAAGAACAACGGGTTGTACATAATACAAATTAGAACAATTACACTATTACCGTTTTTGTATTGCAAGATTGAAGACAGATGAACTACTCACCACTCGTCCTAACGGTCGAACACACGAGCAACTGGCAATAAAAAAGGAAATTTTCTTCACAACCGGTAGTATAGTAGGTAATCACTGAACTTTTCCTTCGTGATAAGATAATTTTCTCACAGGCAGAATAAAAACCCCGTTCGTTGATTGATACCATACCAAAATTGCGTCCCGTTCCGGTAGTTGGATACGGGTCAGGTCAATTCACATCACAATCAAACAGCGCATTCGGACACAGAAACCTACGCAGAAAAAAAGTGAAAGTTGAGACACGCGAATGTTGGTGAGTTATATTAATATTGGAACACTTTCGGAACTTTTTATGTCTCGAAACTCTCTTGTGATTTTATTAAGTATAGGTCTGATATAGATTAGAAGACATTTATTTTTCTGTAGTTCGACTCTTTTTTTTATCTGTTCTGCAGTTCAAATTCTTAGAACTTTATCGAGACAGCGCCCATCGGTACACAAAAATGAAGTTCAATAAAAATAGTGGAAAGGTACCAACCAAACAGAGTCACTGCAATCGGCTCTGAAACTTTAATGAGCTTGAGACAGCTATAACAAAACAAAGCAGTCAACCAACAATAGTGTTTCTCAGGACATAACAGAACCAAGTGGGCGGAGAGGATTGTAAAAAACGGTCCGCAATATGTACTGGGATTCTGATTCAACGGCCTTGTAAAAAACACTTTACGGCTCTTCTGCACAACACTTTTGCGTCACAGAGCACAACCAAAATCATAAGCATAAGTATTTGCATTTTTGACTTGATTTCTGAAAGTACCCGTGACAGACCGAAAACTCGTGCGGACTCTGCAGCTAACTGAACTTTAGAACAGTGGCAGACGCTTTTTTCGTCCACAACTCAATTCTCACCACAAGCTGTGTTTAGTTTTCTTTCAGCGTCTGTCAGTTGTTTTGAAAAGCGAGTTGAGTTTTGAGAAGAAAGTCTCAGTTGTGTGATGGGTGGGAGTGAAAACTGAACTGACACGACCAAGACTAAAGTTCCAATCTTGGTCTTCAAGATGTACACTGTAGTTAACAGTGGGAACGAAAAAATGGATGGAACTCGCAGAAGTAGTTTCAAACAGTGTTTTTGTCGTCCTTGCTGACGAAATAGCAATGGCGCATAAAAACGTAAAAGGAGTTCTCACAGACAACAATTTACCCGCCAAAAAATGCCGGATTTTTTCGGTTTTTCAAGGACGAAACCTACAAAACTAAAACAACGACCTTGAGAACACAAAACTGACTGCACTAACTGGCAGGCTGATTGAACTGCGAGATGTGATCAAAAGAACAGGCTGCACACCAAACCAATTGATGTTTAGTTTTCAGTTGACCTTGGCATTTTCAAATGGTATACAGCAGAGTACGTACTCAGAATTGACATTCATTCACTCGTCTGTCACCGTCGAAAACAATTTTACATACAAGTGTGATGAAATGAAACTACCATGAGGTGAAAATGGGAAAACGTGGCGCTAATTAGCTGCGTTTTCTTGAATGCGCTTATTGGCTGGTTAGTTCTATTTGACTGAACGTGTCCAATGAAACCTTTTCAGTGGTAATTTACCGCTAAATTCAGATACACTGAATATGCTACGCGCGCATGAAAAAAATCGATTATTTTAAAAATGATTTTTTTGAAAATTATGATACAAAGTTTCGCTGTTTACCAAAAGTTCAACATTACTCGAAAAAGGTACAACTTTTCGATAAATACCAAAAAGACGCAACAACACGTGTTTGTGAGAGAGTGTGTGCTTAGTTTGCACTCTCCCATAAATACCTTGCCAGTTGCCGCCACGTCCACCTGGACCGCCGGGGCTAAAACACGGTGAGGTGCTTAGTTTGTAGTTGGCTGGTGTGCTGGTACACCGGTACCGTGGTACGGTGGTACACCACCAAGTTTTGTTGGTCGTCTGTGTCACTCTTCATTGACACACCACTCGCGAGGCATTTCACTCGGTCTCGCCGTTTCTTTACACTCGACAACGGCAGTATTCGCCCGTTGCGAACATACACCGCGCGCTCTCTTCTGTGGTACACCACCAATCAGCGTGGTTTTTGTGCCGGGGCCATTGGGTGGCTTGAGAAACACTTTCGAAAAAAATTGTAGGGCCACTGCTTGACAATGATTCGCTCAGAAAAATCACTGAAATGCGATCAGGTTCGAAAAGCTAATTAGGAAGAAAAAGATCAGCATTTGAATGCTAAAAAAAGCGCGGTATGCCTGAAAAAAAAACGTTCGGTGTTGTCTTCTAACAAAAAATAACAGCTAGTGGCCCAAATAAACTGCGTTCGTGCACTAAACGGCCGCCTTTTATGGCCCCGATCAGCAACCAACTAAAACCAATTTTTGGCTTGCTTTCGACACACGGCCTCTTCTTCGATTAACCCATTCGTGTATCAACCCTGTCTTGTGTAATACCTGTCTAAATGAGAGAAAAACGGCATGTTTGTGAATACACATTTTCAATTTCAAACTTTTTGTCTTGACCTGTTCCTTACCGTTTTTACCAAATAGAGTGTTCTTGAACACAAAACTCAAAAAACCGCATACGAGAACTAAAAAGACAACGCTGATCTAGGCGCTAAACAAAATAATTGTGAAAAGACGACCAAAAGCCATTTTGGTTTCATGACATCAAACTGTGCGCTGTCCCATTGACCCCATAGTGCCTAGCCCGATTTGAATAATCCGTGCCTTCCTGCGTACCATCGGGTTCGACCGAGTCACCCGAAAAACACACACAATCTCGTTTCAATTTCCACCGTTCTTCACCCAATTTGTGACAGCAGCACACAGTTTGACGTTCACGAACAGCTGCACTTGCGATTTCACCGCCAACTTTTCCAGCAAACACAAAACCGCCGCACGCGTGTTCACCCACCCTGAGCGTCCCCTGCCGCCGCCGCGGTCTCGGTCGCCTCCACGGCCGCCACGAAAGCCACCACCACCACCACCACCGTAGCCTCCTCGGTCGCCACCACCACGACCACGTCCACCTCCACGATCACCACCGCGGCCTGCAACGAAACGCGATTTCCAATGTTGTCAAAGGTTTGGTCGACTGAACAGGTTCGGGTTTGAATTGCACATACGGCAAAATTCAACCCATACGGCGTGGGTCAAATTCGGCACATACCAAGCGATAACGACTGATCATTCTTCCTCAACTTATTTTCCTAAACCATCACTTTCCTGATTACCCCCGTCATGAAAACAGTATTCCACACTACTACGGTCCTACTCATATCGTACCTAACCTTACTATTGCCTCCCTGTGTCACGAATGCTGCGTGCATTCATGACGCAGTATTTAATGACCGCGCAGCTATGTTTTAACCCAGCTACGTGTCACTAAACACTGCTTCATGAATGCCGCTTTATTTTTTCGAAAAACAACTTATGAGAGAACGCGAGACGCGTCAGTGAGTGTGTGTGCGCGTGAGTCACCTCCACGATCAGGTGGTCCATATCCGCCTCTCCCTCTACCACGGTCATCAAATCGTCCACCATCTCTTCCACCACCACCACCACCACGACCACCTCTTTGTGGTGGTCCACCTTAAAAGGGCGAATGAAATAACCGCTTGATCAGCGGATTGATGGAATGAAGAAATCAGCAAAAGTCATACTATCTGAATTTCAGAGCTGGAAGTATTCTTAAATGGAAGTCATATTCTTTTCTTGACCGACAACTGCGTTTCGCTGTCCGTCAAAAAGCTCCTGCACCCGCTCGCTGACGAAAACAACGTCAGATAGACCAGATTTTTCCGGTGTACTTGCTTGACACAGATTTTTGCGTCAGAAAAACGTGGCCTCCGCTAAACATGTGTACAACACAAAAACCTTAAAATCGCCGCGTGAAAAGAAGCCAGACTGACCATAACCGCCTCCATCGTATCCATTGCGGGCGCCACCGTATCCACCATCACCGCCTCCGTAGCCGCCTGGTCCACCACCTCCACCATAGCCTCCGCTCTGAAAACATTTTTAGGCGAAACATGCAGTGAAAAAGACCGATAGATCGACTGTTGAAAAAAACGTCAACGATCAAGCTGCGTTGCATTGTGAGTTACCTGTGCACCATAGCCGCCGCCGCCGCCGTATCCCTGTTGGCCACCGTACCCCTGCGGACCACCGTAGCCCTGCTGGCCGGCGTATCCCTGCTGACCAGCATAAGCGCCTCTCTGCGCCTGCGCTGGCGCCTGTCCCGCATAGCCCGCTTGCTGGCCGGCCTGTTGTTGCTGTTGCGCCTGCGCTGCGTACCAGGCCGCCCACGCCTTCAAGCAATTGAAGTCACTTGTTTGGGTGTTGTGAGTTACCGGCGGTTTTGAAACAATGAAACTATGCAGGTGCATGCCAACAGAAACGTGCACACCAATTGATACCACATGTCTGATCATCAATCAACAATACTGCTTTTCTTTCAACACGCAGTTCACTGATACAACTTTTTTCACTCACCAGCAGGGTTGTAGTACATTTAACAATATTCCAAAATCTGGCGCTCGCTCAATCCCTCGAGCTGGAAAATTTTTCTGGATAGATCGCCCCCCCCCCCCACCCCAACTACACCCCGGGTCACCAGACACCAGCAATGATAAACCGCGACGAACCTGCTGATGTTGTTCGGGTGTCATTTGCTGTTGGCCTTGTTGGCCGGCTTGACCAGCGGCCTGGCCAGCTTGTTGCTGTTGACCGTAGTAGCCCTGCTGCTGGTAATACTGCTGATACTGTTGGTACTGCTGAAAGAAATGGGCATTGCGCTTGACAGCGGTTGGTGATCGCTTGGTGGCGTGCGTGGCGGACAAACGAAATTGAAATTCGCAACAAAAAACAGTGAAGCGAAGAACGCTGTCTGACAGTCGACAGTGACGTTGATCAGAAAAATGGTCGTTTGGTGGCACTCGCCGTTGTCTGGCGCCAAAGTTGAGTTGAACAAACAAAACATGAAATAGCAAAAAACGACCAACTTGTGCATCATAGCCTTGTTGCTGTTGACCGTAGCCTGAAATTCAACTCAATATTTACTGACTCTACTCTGAAATCTGAATTAAAGAAGTTGATGTCGTCCTGTGGCCAGTTTTATAAAATTGAGGAGTTGAGGAGTGAGAAGTTGAGGAGCGAGGGGAAAATTTTTGAGGAGAGTAGTTGAGTAGGGTTTTATAAAAGTGAAGAGTTGAGGAGTGAATTGAGTAGAACACGTGTTAAAAATTCACTCCTCAATCCTAAACTACTCAGAGCGCGATTCTCGTTTTTTCAGCGGTGAATTTTCCGTCTCACTGTCGCTGTTTCTGCTTGTAAACCAAGTCTGAATGGAAGAAAACCAAAAATTATCGTGTTTTTTTGGAAGAAAACCAAGAATCAAAACCGGCGATAAAATTAAACCAAACCGCCAAAAAACATGCTATTCAAATTTTTACAAGTCGAATTTGACTTGTAAGATTTTTTGAGTAGTTGAGCCTTGAGGAGTTGAGGAATCTTTGTTTATAAAACCGAACAAAAATTGAGGAGTAAATTCACTCCTCAAAACACTCCTCAATTCCTCACTTTTATAAAACCCGTTTTCTTCTGAGTACAGAGAAAAAGTGAGTAAAACTCCTCAATTTCTCACTTTTATAAAACTGGCCACTAAATGAACAAATTGGGCCAGTTTTATGAATGCTCAGTAGATAAATAGTGCTACACCACTGAGCCCATGAATGAAATAAAGAACCATCACAGCTCCGTTTTTTCACGCAAACTGATTCACCAATACAATATCTGGTCTTCAACTTCAAAGTGATGTGGGGAGACTGAAATGAAATTTGTTGATTCATGAGTTTATTCAGGCGCTATTGGACTGCTAAGTTTTATGAAAGTTGTGGGCCTTGATTTTTTGTTTATGCAAATCATTTGTTGTCCGTCAAGTGTCACATCAACAAACTTTCTTTCAAAACTCAGATTCACAAAAGGAAAATCAAACACTGCAAACATGACAGTGTCAAAAAACCTGCAGCTCCGTTCTTGGCGGCCGCCGCGTCTCCCATGTTTATCGAATTCTCAGTTTTTCTTTTCCTTCGCCGACGCCGACCACAAACCGATCTGATTGTTTGTACTCCTTGTCCTTTTTACAATTTCTCGTCGACGTTTCAATTTCAGCGCAACGCAGCGACGACAGACGACAGAGGACAGAACAGACACCGCACGGCACGACGGACAGTGAGTTTTTGTTTTTTGTTATTGGCTTGGCGGGCGAGGGCGAGGCTCAGCCGCTCAGTCAGTCAGTCAATCAATTGATGAATCTTTTTTGTTTGATTCGCTTCTCTTCTTAATCTCTTCCTCAAAGACGATTTGTATACAATCTGAAAAGTTGTTTTTTTTATCAGATTTGGCGTACACAATCCCAACGTAATGCATCATTATTAAAACAGGTGCATGTGCAGTAGCGGTGGCCCCTGCCCTTTAACACAGGAAAGAAAAAAATGCAAAAACTAAATTGATCATTTTCACCTTATAAAAAAGGCTTGGCTTAGGATTAGGATTAGGTTTAGGATTAGGAACCTACAACGACTCATTGCAAGCAACCACTGATCAGAAATCAAAAAAATCACTTTTAAGCATAGTTGTTCCAGAGCCGAGGGGTTGGGGGGGGCCGATATAGATAGCTGGAGCAAATTTTCTAGATAGATAGATAGCTGGAAAATTTTGGGGGGGGGCCGCGGGGGGGGCATGTGACTTTGGGGGGGGGGCCGGTCAAAATTTTGAAATTTAATAGATAGATAGCTAAAACGCTAAAAAGCTATAAAAACAGCAAAATAATGCTAAAAATACACTAAAAATCAAGTATAAACGCGTATTTTACCTAGAATTAGCGAAATTTTAAAGAATTATGCGCAAAAGTAGTCAATTTTGGTGAAAAATTTACTTATTTTATGTCTTCGAAGACAAAAATTTTCGGATAGATAGCTGGCTGAGAAAATTTTTCAGATAGATAATAGCTGGGCCGAAAAAACCTGTTTGATAGAGATAGATTCGAACAGTTTTTGGGGGGGGCCGCCCCCCCCCCAGGCCCCCCCCCTAGAACAACTATGCTTTTAAGTATGTATACAAATCCAATCCCAATGAGTCGTCCGTCGTTTGCAATCCTAATTAGCAGGGTTCGAAAAAAGTGAAAACTCCGATTTTTTTAAAAGCTTCATAAGTCACGGGAATGGGAATGAGAGAGAGAATGTGGGGGGGGGGGGGGTACAATTCCGGCCCGCTCATTCCGGCCCGAAGAATTCCGGCCCGAAGAATTCCGGCCCGGAGAATTCCGGCCCGGAGAATTTTCGCCAGCACGAACAATATTAAACCACAGTCACACGAAGTGATTTTGGTAATGAAATAATAAAATAAAATATCGATGTTCACATGTTACAGTGTATTTTCAAGGATGTTCGTCCTGTTTGCTTTTTTGGCAAGTGAAACCTTTTGGAAAAAAGAAACTACAAATAAATTTTAAAAATTTTTTATCATTCATGAACAGGATTTGTGACCCTTTTACCTTATCAAAAAGGCTTGGCTTAGGATTAGGAACCTACAACAACAAGTCACTGCAAGCAAGTTCTAAACAAAAATAAAAAATCACTTATTTACCAAAAATCACTTCGTGTGGTTTAATATTGTTCTTGCTGGCGAAAATTCTCCGGGCCGGAATTCTCCGGGCCGGAATTCTTCGGGCCGGAATTCTTCGGGCCGGAATGAGCGGGCCGGAATTCTACGGGCCGGAATTTCGCGGGCCGGAATGGTACACGAGCCGAGAATGTGAACCCCGACCCCGATACTGTAAAACTTGGCCCATTTGCACCAATTCACGCAGGCATGTGTTCAATTGCGACCTGAAGAGTTGCAGCCCGCTCATTGCGGCCCGTTTGATTGCGGACCAGAGAATTGCGGCCCGGAGAGCAGCGCCCCGGACGATTCCGGCTCGGCAAATGTTTCTCTAGCACGAACAATAGTAAACCGCCTGTACCGTTTTTTTAATTTTCTCTTTAAAAATTTGGAAGCCAAAGTTATGCGCTTATGCCAAATCATTCAGGAAGTCAGATTAGAAGAACCCACGGGTCGAGCCCGATTTTTGGCGAGTTCGCTTGGGAAGGTAAACCGAAACTTGGGGAGGTGTCGCAAAACCCAGGCATTGTCAGTCAGTCAGTCAGTTTTATTCTGCAGTGCACGGCATAATACCAGAGAAGTGTAAAACACCATGAGTAGGCAAGCCAAAATTGTCTAGTCAAAATCAAATTGTCGACTTTCACGTTCTTGAACAAACCCTAAATTGCAATTGTATAAAAGGACGAATGTCTATGCACTCTGTATCAAACTGTTTTTCAAGCGTACTGATTGATTTCGCAGTGATCTTCCAGAATCCTCAACGCAACAAATACACTAGTTTTATCATCATCATCACTCAGTTTAGTTCCATCCCATTTACCATCACTCTTGAATTTTCGGTCTTTAGCAATTAAACAACCCCAACATACTTGACATTTGACAACAAGTAGCACCAAAAAAAACAAGAGTCACAAAAAACAACACTATCATCAGCAACAAACAACAACATAAACAACAAGACACCACCAAAATCACGTTAACATGGATCGAAACAAGCGTCATGGCGGTTCCGCTCCTCAGCGTCGTCGTGCTTCGGTGTCTCGCAATCGGCGCAGTGCCGGACGTCGAAAGTCCAGCGGGGGAAACACACTCAAGCGAACCCGTGGTGCTCACAAAGTGCCCGGTCAGTTATTCATTTTGCTGTTTCACTCCGAAAAAAACCTAAAGCTTCATTACTAAAACGCACGTGCACGGCATCGACATGCTCATGCGCATCATTCACTAGCGCTCGTGCACACGTTCCGGCCTCAACTGAATCTCGCTCAAAATGCAATTGTTTTGATTATTACCGTCACAAAAAGGCTTGGCTTAGGATTAGGTTAGGATCTGGTTCTGACTTTGGAATTGGCTTTGCTTAAGGGTTTAGGTTAGTTTTGGACACCTCTGACAATATCAACGCTCAACGGCTTTTTTTAGTACGACAGGCCAACCAAAAAACGCAATTCATTCATTCATTCATTCAACGTCAAAAGGTTGCTCAGAGGGCGGAGTGAGCGGGATGATAATCAGTATTAAGGCGAAAGAAAATTTTCAAAAAGAGGGGAGGCTGGGCAAGGGTGCGCTAAAAAAATTCGGGGTGAGGAGTAGAGTAAATGGCACCCCACAGTGTCAGGTTTTTGGAGTGTAACGTACCCCCCCCCCAATCGCTCTGGGGGAACATGTAGCATGTACTCTACGTTTTCGGTGGTGATGATAAGAAAAAAACTGCTGCCGCACTAATTCGACAATTATTGTTCAAACGATACGATGATTTATCATTATCAGGCGATTTAGTTTTAATGAAGGCTTACGGTGCTGCTTTGTCGTTTGCTAGGCGGATTTTAGATTTTCCTGTTTTCAACATCAAAAAACACATGTACACTGTACGTCTGTATGGTATGGTCAACGTTCGCAGGAGTGTTCCAGCGTCCGGGCATTCGTCAGTTGACGCCCGGTGGCGGTGGCAGTGGCGGCGGTGGGGGCGTTGGCACGTCGTCGATACGCAGTGAGAAGCCCGGTGGCGGAGGAGGAGGCTATGTGAAATTGCCGCCGACGCCGAATGTGATCGCGTTCGTGACCGAGTCGACGCGCAAGGGAGTCGCCGGCATGCAGCGAGAATACCGCGATAACAAACTGTACTCGCCGCACGATCGATCGGTCACGCAGTTCGACCAGCACAAGGATAAGAATCGGTACACACCCGACTGTTTGAAGCGTATCACGCGGCACAAACAACGAACACCGAACCGAACGGTTCAGTGCCAAAAAATGCCGCGTGGTAGGTGGGTGATAATGACAAACACCAAAAACATGCGCCACGCCACACCTTGGCACTCAGCGCGCTGGTGGGGGAGGTTTTATCTTTTGAAACTTTGTATGTGACGTCTCATCGGCTCTTTGTTTCGACCGTTTTTGTTATGCGTTGTTGATACGGTATGTAGTTACCGTGCATGTGACGAGCGAACCCAAAAACAGTTCAGAAGCCCACCGCGGTGCTTTTCCTTTTTGTAAAGAATGAACGTGTACATGCGTTTTGTTTCCCCGTCACAAACGCAGCTACTTGGACGTTCACTGTCTCGATCGAACGCGCGTGGTGCTGCGTGACAACCCGAACGGCAATCACTACATTCACGCAAGTTGGGTCTCTGGCGGTGGATTGAAGTTCATCTGCACGCAGGGTCCAAAGGACAATACGTTCGACGACTTTTGGCATATGATCTGGCAGGTACTTTCTTGTTGAACATGTCGTAATATGCATTTGCGCGTACAGGTAGGAAGAATGTTTCACGGGTGCGCGGCAATTTGAAATCATCGAAACTGAACGGTCGCGAAACACGCGTTCAGATAGATTTTCAGCTGTGCAACTTTTCCGCACATCACGCAGCAGCATTGCTCTCCTTCGGACAAAAAAAGCTGAACCCCCTTCACTTACCCAATCAACTGCCGTCCACGTTCGACTTTTTTTCAAAAAGCACAACTTTCTACCAGGAAGACGTGTTGGAGGTGGTGATGCTGTGCGACCTGCGCGAGAACGCACGTGACAAATGCGGCCAGTACTGGCCGACCGAGCAGAACTCGACACGTGCATACGGCGACTACAGCGTCTGTTGCACGAAGAGCGCTACGAAAGATTACCTTGCCGGAAACATCAGCATCTGGATTACTACGCTCGAATTAACCAAGGTTACAGTATGACTTGCGTTGATATAGAAATGGGCCGAAGAAGACCGTACCGGGCCGCGGGCTCTTGTATTATTATTACCGGGCCGCCGTATTCAAAGAACGGTCGCTTGCTAAAGTGCGCTGCACCGTGTGGCGATTTTATTATCGATCATCCAACGTTGTCGACTACGTTACACGTTTCACTTGCAGTCCAACTGCGCGCCTCGCACCGTGTACCATCTTCACTGGTCTCAATGGCCGGACCGTGGTGTACCGCACGACGGCCGCGCCATACTGAAACTCAGGAAACGTCTCATTGAGAAGTCCGGTGCAACGCCAGTCGTTGTGCACTGCTCCGCTGGTATCGGCCGCACTGGTATGATTTTTGGCTTCGTGGCGTTCCTGACCGGTTTAATGAACCCAAAGGTTTAGAAAAAGTGAATGGCCATTCCTAGCGCAGTCGAATAAGCCGTTTTCTTGTCAGAGTTGGACATTGTCACGAAACCTTGTCACGCATTTTTTGCTTTCGTTTAAATTTCAAAAGTGCAGTTTTTGTTCTCACATTTTCAAAAGTTTTCACGTTCGCAGGAACGTTGGTGATGGTTGACGTGTGCATGCAGCGGATGGGCACCAGGGAGCCGGTGGATGTGCTGTCGGCGTTCAAGATGATCAGGGACCAAAGGATGCATTCGATCCAGACCGAGCAACAGTACTTGTTCGTTTACAAGGCCATGCTCGACTATGCGTCCTTTAAATACCACTACGAAATGAAAGATCCAAAATACAACGAACTACAGGCAGAGCTACTGAAGCGCTGCCAGGCGATGGCTGACTAGACCACATACAAAAACAGACATTCAAACAAATAAACAACGATACAAAACAATCATTCAATTATCATCGCTCTTTCTTGACGATACAACCATACTCATGACATTGACCAATCGTACATGTGATGATTCATTTATTCAACTCATACTTTTACATGAATGTCCAACTTTCATGTTACAACTTTTCAATGTCCACTCCTGTCATTCATCACAGATTACAGAAGTGCGGTGCGTGAGCAAATCAGTGTACGTGACCAACCAAGCAAACAGTTCTATTCCAAATCCAAATCCAGTTTCTAAAACATTCAGGCCAATGGTCAGTTCTAGGGTTGTTAAAAAACAAAAATCGTCATTTTTGTTTTTTTTAATTTTTCTTTTTAAAAAAAATTTCAAAAATCAAAGTTGTGCTAAATCAATCAGGGAGTTCGAAGAACCACATATGATATGCAAGCGCCTCCCGAATGACTCCCGCATGGCGGAACTTTGCATATTTTGTTTTGGTGACCTCAATTACCCCTTTTCCAAACCATTACCATGCCTCTTGTGTTTTGACCCCCAAAACGTTACTTTTTGTCCCCAGAAAGAGGAACAACTAAGAACGGTTCAATATTCATGTACACGTCAAAAATTGTCCTGTTTTACTGTTGAAAATGTAACTTTACCCTATGAAATGGACATAATTTCAATAAAAAACGATTTTCGCTCTTATAGTTTTCCGGATCGTTCTGAAAATAATCTAGCTGAACTCAGCTCGACGAGACGCACCTAACTTGTGCGTCTTTTTTTAATTAAATTTTGTTTAATCCGGATTCTTTTCCCTAACCCTACTCGCACCCCCCCCCCTCCCTCGAAAATTTGCTTTCGCCTTCGGTACTGACTAGGGTTGTTAAACAAAATCGAAATTCTTTTTAAAGTGATTAAAAAACAAAAATGCCGATTTTTTTAAATTCGAAAAGTTTGCCTCTAATATGCTCTAAAAACCTGAATTTTGGCACAATTTTTTAAAATTTCAACAAAATTTTTCTTTGATCTTACCTCGTAAAACCGTCAGCAGTAACACGAGGGTGTACCTAGAGATGTAAGGGTCAAAAAATTTTTTTTTATTTTTTTAAGTAAAAAAAATAAGCATTTTTTTATATTTTTTTTATTAAAAATTTTTGAAATTTTTTCTTTAATGTGCCCTGAAAATGCCGTTTTTGGCATAATTTTTCGAAAGTTCAACAAAAATTTTCTTTGACTTTACCTTGTCACTTAGTCTTCAACGCTGCAGGTGGTATTCTGGATTGATTTATCGACTGTTTTCAGCCTTGGTGAGTGATGATCGACTCGCGCATTGAAGTACTTGAGCGTCGCAAAGGCTAGTTCAACAAATTCCGATGCCGCTAAGCTGAGATAGAAGCAGAGAACTCCCATTTACGCATCGTTTTTCAGGATCTCGAAAGGTCGAAATTGCACTGTCTGCCACTGCAAGCGTAACTTCGATGGTTGCTCGTTGCTGTTTCGCCTCGTGTCGTCAGCATGATCACACCGGTTTGTTGTTGAACTTGTTTCCGTGTTATTTGAGGTGAATTGATAGGCAAAACCCGAGACGTGATGTCGTCGGTGGGAAAATGGGGTCGCCGAAACCAAGTCTGAAATTTTCACCCTCCTCCCATATGAGTGGGGGTCATATGGTAAGTCGGTGGCTCCTCAGATGGTGATATTCGGACTCCCTGAAAAATTCTGAACAACTTTCATTTAAAAAAATTAAAAAAAAAAATTTAAAAAAAAATAGAAATTTTTTTTTCTTGACATCTCAGGTGTACCCCCCCTCCCCTACCCACCTGCCCACGTCTCAGGTGTACCCCCCCCCTCCCCTACCCACCTGCCCACGTCTTCGGTACTGCGGCTACTGCCAATGGTCCTTTCTGCAGTTTACAGACATTTACAAAATTGCACCAGCATTTGATACAAAACGCGCTTTGCTTTATATGAATGATGCAATCAATCGCCATTCGCCCGCCAGCCGTCAAGTCAAACGGTTGGCCTACATGTTTAAACGACTGGTGCAAGACATTTGTGTTAAAGGACATTTACCTAGAAACTAACCGCGTGTTTAACGGTTAAAATAAACTACAATTCTCCGAATATGTTCTAAACCTAATCCTAAGCAAAGCCTGAGCCTAATCCTAATTCTAAGTTCAGCCCTAAGCCTAAGCCAAGCCTTTTTAGAAGTGCGGTGCATGAGCAAATAGCGCACGTGACCACTCCAGGCAAGGGAATCCATTCCATAATCTTAATCCTGTTTAAACATGTAACATTAGGAAGTCGGACCAATATTAAGCTGATGAACAAAACCCTTTTTCTCTTTCCTCTGATTGTGCAATTAGTTGCCTACCACCACGTTCTTCGGTTCGCACCAGTGGCCAGTTCTATAAAAGTGAACAGTTGAACATAGTTGTTCCAGAGCCGAGGGGTTGGGGGGGGGGGGGGGCGATATAGATAGCTGGAGCAAATTTTCTAGATCGATAGATAGCTGGAAAATTTTGGGGGGGGGGGAGCCGCGGGGGGGGGGCATGTGACTTTGGGGGGGGGGGGCGGTCAAAATTTTTAAATTTGATGGATAGATAGCCAAAATGCTAAAAAGCTATAAAAACAGCAAAATAATGCCAAAAATACACTAAAAATCAAGTATAAACGCGTATTTTACCTAAAATTAGCGAAATTTTCAAGAATTACGAGCAAAAATGGTCAATTTTGGTTAAAAATTGATTCATTTTATGTCTTCGAAGACAAAAATTTTCAGATAGATAGCTGACTGAGAAATTTTTTTAGATAGATAATAGCTGAGCCGAAAAAACCTGTCTGATAGAGATAGATTCGAAATTTTTTTGGGGGGGGCCGGCCCCCCCCCCAGGTAGGGTTGTTAAACAAAAATGAAATTTTTTTAAAAAAAAGTGATTAAAAAAACAAAAATGCCGATTTTTTTTTTAAATTCGAAAAATTTTCTTCTAATATGCTCTGAAAACCTCAATTTTGGCACAATTTTTCGAAAGTTCAACAAAAATTTTCTTTGATTATACCTCGTAAAACCTTTAGCAGTCGATTTTGGACCGTTTTACCGACTGATTTTAGGCTACGACAACATCTGCGATGAAGTTTTTGAGCGTCCCAAAGCTTGACCTACCATTTCCGATGCAGATAAGGTGACGATTCGCCTCGCAGAGCGTCCGATTGTGCTCGCTGCTCCGTTTGCAAGCGCTACGTTGTCTGGTTGCTTGCTGCTTCGTGTCGTGTCGTCGCGACACCATCAGAAGAATTGATCGAATTTCAAGGCGGTATGTTTGTCTTCACTTTAGCATTAGTTTAGCTGGGGACAATTAGTGACGTTTTGGAGGTCAAAACACAAGAAGAGGCATGGTGACGGTTTGGAAAAGGGGTAATTGAGGTCACCAAAACAAAATCTGCAAAGGTCCGCCATACGGGAGTCATTCGGGAGGCGCTTGCATATCATATGTGGTTCTTCGGACTCCCTGATTGATTTGGCACAACTTTGATTTTTGAAATTTTTTTTTTAATTTTTCTTTTTAAAAAAAAACAAAAATGACGATTTTTGTTTTTTTAACAACCCTACCCCCAGGCCCCCCCCCTAGAACAACTATGCAGTTGAACAGTTGAATAGTGAGTGAACCAGTGAACAGTGAATTTTTGAACAGAATAGTTGAACAGAAAAGAACCAGTACCGTGGGCGGGGGGGGGTGGGGGGGGGTGGGGGGTACACCCCCCAGCCCCCCAGCCCCCCGCGGGGGGGGGGGGGGCACCGTGCCACCCTCTCCCTAAAACCGGGCACCCCCCCATCGGACCCCCCCCCTCGAAAATTTGGCCGACACCCCCCCCCCACACCCCCCATGAAATTTTGTCTGGCGGAGACCCCCCCCCCCCAAAATTTTCCGTACACCCTAAAAATTTTTTCGAAAATCATGATTTTTTGTCTATAAAGTCCATAATATAAGCTGAATATATGATAACTTGACCATCTTCATTGTAATTTCAACGATTTTGCAGCAAAATTTAGCGTTTTTCCTTCAAAATTTAAGCGAAAAATTATCATGGGGGGTGGGGGGGTGGACCTAGGGTTAAGGAAAAAAAATCCGGATTTTTTTTTTAATTAAAAAAAAAATTTTTTTTTATTTTTTTTACAAGTTAGGTTTGTTCGAAGCGTCTCGTCGAGCTGAGTTCATCTAGACTATTTTCAGAACGATCCGACAATCGTGTTTTATTGAAATTATGTCCATTTCATAGAGGGAAAGTTGCATTTTCAACAGTAAAACAGGACAATTTTCGACGTGTACTTGAATATTGAACCGTTCTTAGTTGTTCCTCTTTAGAAAATTACCAAAATTTGACTGTGTTCAAAAATTCCTGTTTGCTGTAGCTAAGTCGGCAACCCCTGTCGACCCGGTCGCCCCCCCCCCCCAAGACACTTACTTTCAGGTTCAACCAGCTATGCTATCTGCCACATGGCGAGAGCCCACTCTTCAAATCATCGTATCGAAAACACGTACCATGATTTCGCGATCACGTTGCGGGCAACTGACAGACGCAAGTTTAACACGTTAGTTTAGCTCAGCACGCAAGTTTTAACATGTGGCCATGTTATCGGGTATCTGAAAAACGGTCGTGTGATGTGGTATTAACCAACATCTCCGCTCCAATTGTTTAACAATATATCGCACAACTCCATTGTAGACCTATAACATACGCCAATCAACAAAATATCATGTTCATCTCATGGCCTACCGATTGAAAAACAAGTTGCAAGAAAACGATTTCTGAAACGATATTTCAATTCAGTTAAGTCATTTCAACGCTAAAAATTGACTCTAGAAGTCATCCAAATCGAAAAACATGGAGTACGTCGGTCAAAATGACCAAATAATGACATGTACCTAAGCACACAAAGAAGTTGGGAAGAAAATTTGGTTTGAACTTTCAAAAAATTATGCCATAAATCGAATTTTCAGAGCAAAGTAGAAGAAAAATTTTTCAAATTTTTTTTTAAGTATGAAAAAAAAATCCAAATTTTTTTTTTAAACGAAAAAAAAACAAAAAAAATTTTTTTTCAAAGCCCCTAACCCTAGGTGGACCTAGGGTTAGAGGGAAAAAAATCCGGATTTTTTTTTTAAATTTAAAAAAAAAAATTTAATTTTTTTTTACAAGTTAGGTTTGTTCGAAGCGTCTCGTCGAGCTGAGTTCATCTAGACTATTTTCAGAACGATCCGGAAAACTATAAGAGCGAAAATCGTGTTTTATTGAAATTATGTCCATTTCATAGAGGGAAAGTTGCATTTTCAACAGTAAAACAGGACAATTTTCGACGTGTACTTGAATATTGAACCGTTCTTAGTTGTTCCTCTTTAGAAAATTACCAAAATTTGACTGTGTTCAAAAATTCCTGTTTGCTGTAGCTAAGTCGGCAACCCCTGTCGACCCGGTCGCCCCCCCCCCCCCCAAGACACTTACTTTCAGGTTCAACCAGCTATGCTATCTGCCACATGGCGAGAGCCCATTCTTCAAATCATCGTATCGAAAACACGTACCATGATTTCGCGATCACGTTGCGGGCAACTGACAGACGCAAGTTTAACACGTTAGTTTAGCTCAGCACGCAAGTTTTAACATGTGGCCATGTTATCGGGTATCTGAAAAACGGTCGTGTGATGTGGTATTAACCAACATCTCCGCTCCAATTGTTTAACAATATATCGCACAACTCCATTGTAGACCTATAACATACGCCAATCAACAAAATATCATGTTCATCTCATGGCCTACCACCGACTGAAAAAACATGTTCTAAGTTGCAAGAAAACGATTTCTGAAACGATATTTCAATTCAGTTAAGTCATTTCAACGCTAAAAATTGACTCTAGAAGTCATCCAAATCGAAAAACATGGAGTACGTCGGTCAAAATGACCAAATAATGACATGTACCTAAGCACACAAAGAAGTTGGGAAGAAAATTTGGTTTGAACTTTCAAAAAATTATGCCATAAATCGAATTTTCAGAGCAAAGTAGAAGAAAATTTTCAAATTTTTTTTTAAGTTTGAAAAAAAATCCAAAACTTTTTTTTTTAACGAAAAAAAAAATAAAAAAAAAATTTTTTTTCAAAGCCCCTAACCCTAGGTGGACCCCCCCACAGAAAATTTTGAAAAAATGCACCCCCCCCCCATGGGACCCCCATGGGGGGGGGGTCCCACGTTACCATAGGTTGGACCCCCCCTCACTTTTTGGTCGGCACCCCCCCCCCCACGGCACCATACCCCCCTTCGAAAATTGTTTTGGGCCCACGGTGGTACTGCCCACACCCCCCATGAAATTTTGTCTGGCGGAGACCCCCCCCCCCAAATTTTCTGCACACCCTAAAATTTTTTTCGAAAATCATGATTTTTTGTCTATAAAGTTCATAATATAAGCTGAATATATGATAACTTGACCATCTTCATTGTAATTTCAAAGATTTTGCAGCAAAATTTAGCGTTTTTCCTTCAAAATTTAAGCGAAAAAATATCATGGGGGGTGGGGGGGGGGGGTGAACCCCCCACAGAAAATTTTGAAAAAATGCACCCCCTTATGGGACCCCCATGGGGGGTCCCACGTAGGGTTGTTAAACAAAAATGAAATTTTTTTTTAAAGTGATTAAAAAAAACAAAAATGCCGATTTTTTTTTTTAAATTCGAAAAATTTTCCTCTAATATGCTCTGAAAACCTCAATTTTGGCAAAATTTTTCGAAAGTTCAACAAAAATTTTCTTTGATTATACCTCGTAAAACCTTTAGCAGTCGATTTTGGGCCGTTTTACCGACTGATTTTAGGCTACGACAACATCTGCGATGAAGTTTTTGAGCGTCCCAAAGCTTGGCCTACCATTTCCGATGCAGATAAGGTGACGATTCGCCTCGCAGAGCGTCCGATTGTGCTCGCTGCTCCGTTTGCAAGCGCTACGTTGTCTGGTTGCTTGCTGCTTCGTGTCGTGTCGTCGCGACACCATCAAAAGAATTGATCGAATTTCAAGGCGGTATGTTTGTCTTCACTTTAGCATTAGTTTAGCTGGGGACAATTAGTGACGTTTTGGAGGTCAAAACACAAGAAGAGGCATGGTGACGGTCATAGTTGTTCCAGAGCCGAGGGGTTGGGGGGGGCCGATATAGATAGCTGGAGCAAATTTTCTAGATAGATAGATAGCTGGAAAATTTTGGGGGGGCCCGCGGGGGGGGGGCCATGTGACTTTGGGGGGGGGGGCCGGTCAAAATTTTGAAATTTGACAGATAGATAGCTAAAACGCTAAAAAGCTATAAAAACAGCAAAATAATGCTAAAAATACGCTAAAAATCAAGTATACACGCGTATTTTACTTAAAATCAGCGAAATTTTCAAGAATTACGAGCAAAAATGGTCAATTTTGGTCAAAAATTGACTCATTTTATGTCTTCGAAGACAAAAATTTTCAGATAGATAGCTGGCTGAGAATTTTTTTTAGATAGATAATAGCTGAGCCGAAAAAACCTGTTTGATAGAGATAGATTCGAAAATTTTTTGGGGGGGGCCGGCCCCCCCCAGGCCCCCCCTAGAACAACTATGATATGTGGTTCTTCGGACTCCCTGATTGATTTAGCACAACTTTGATTTTTGAAATTTTTTTTTTAAAAATTTTTTTTTTAAACAAAAATGACGATTTTTGTTTTTTTTTAACAACCCTAGTCCCACGTAGGGTTGTTAAAAAAAACAAAAATCGTCATTTTTGTTTTTTTTTTTTTTAAATTTTTTTTTTTTTTTTAAAATTTCAAAAATCAAAGTTGTGCTAAATCAATCAGGGAGTCCGAAGAACCACATATGACATGCAAGCGCCTCCCGAATGACTCCCGTATGGCGGAACTTTGCAGATTTTGTTTTGGTGACCTCAATTATTTGTTTTGGTGGGAGAGAGAAAAAAAAGGGGTTGGGGGAAAGGGGGGGGGGGGGGGGGGGGGGGGGGGGGGGGGGGGGGGAAGGAAGAAAGGGGGGGGTGAAATTTTTGTGGGGGATTGGGGGTGGGGGGGTGTGTGGTAAATTTTTTTATTTTTTTTTTAAAAAATTGGGTTTTTTTTTTTTTTTTTTTTAATGTCCCACGTTACCATAGTGAGTCGCGGCGACGACACGACACGACACGAAACAGCAACCAGACAACGAAACGCTTGCAAACGGAGCAGCTCGGACGCTCAAATTTAGATTGCGAGGCGAATCGTCACCTTATCTGCATCGGAAATGGTAAGCCAAGCTTTGGGACACTCAACTTCATCGCAGAAGTTGTCGAAGCCTAAAATCAGTCGGTAAAACGGTCCAAAATCGACTGCTGACGGTTTTACGAGGTAAGATCAAAGAAAATTTTTGTTGAACTTTCGATAAATTGTGCCAAAATTGAGGTTTTCAGAGCATTTTCGAATTTAAAAAATCGGCATTTTTGTTTTTTTAATCACTTTAAAAAATGTCAGTTTTTGTTCAACAACCCTAGATCTGAGTCTCTGAAATTCGATTCAGGGGAGCTTCGTTTTGCTAAATTTGTCTTGCTCGTTCGTACTTGCTTTTTGTGCTGTGGATTGGAACTGTCATCTCGGAAATCATCTTGAGATTGAGAATCGTCACACAATCAGCACCGCTCGTTTACTGAATCGACGTCGTCGACTTTATTTTTCCGTTCCATTCCACTCCGTTTTTTTTCACTATTTTTGGCAAGAGGCGAACGAAATAATGGGCAAGCGAAAAGTGAAGCGCAAGCCGCCGCCGAAGCGCAAGGCGATCGAGCCGCTCGACACGCAGTTCAACTGTCCGTTCTGCAATCACGAGAGGTCGTGCGAGGTGAAAATGTGAGTGTGGAATGCGGGTGAGGGGATAGAGTAGAGACAGAGGGGTTCGTGTAAAACCACCACAAAACCATGGCCTCAAACTAGGGTTGGTAAAAAACTGGTTTTTTATATTGCCAGGAAAAAACCGGTTTCTTTTCCGTTTTAAAACCGTTTCAAAACCATAAAAAACCGAATGCTTTCCAGCTCCTAAACTTTCCAGAACTTGGCATCTTCAACTCAAAATAGGAAATACATCAAAATTAGTGATTTTGAACAGCGTAAAATGCTGAGCAGTTCAGTTCGATACAGTTCACTGCACCGTTTTTTCAAAAATATAATTTTACATTTTATTGATCAAACGAAAAATTGTGATTTTTGACCACGAAGTTTAAAAATTTTTAAGGTAAAAAACAGGTTTTTTATTTTTTCAGGAAAAAACTGGAAAAAAAACCGGTTTTAAAACGGAAAAGAAACCGGTTTTTTTCCTGTGCCAACCAACCCTACCTCAAACAGACCTTCACGAGTGGGTGTCAAAAGATTCCTGGTTCCGGTAAGCTGTGCAGAGGCAAAAATGAAGGGGCCTGGCATAGTTGTTCCAGAGCCGGGGGTTGGGGGAGCGATATAGATAGCTGGAACAAGTTTTCCAGATAGCTCGAAAATTTTGGGGGGGGGCGGTTAAAATTTTGAAATTAGATAGATAGATAGATAGCTAAAACGCTAAAAAGCTATAAAAAAATTAAATAATGCTTAACATACACCAAAAATCAAGTATAAACGCGTATTTTACCTAAAATTAGCAAAATTTTAAAGAATTTTGAGCAAAAAGGTCAATTTGCCGGCTTCCGGGCCGGGTCCGTATGGAAGCCGAGCCGGCCGGGCCGGGCCCGGTTGAAATTGACGGCTTCCGGGCCGGCTTGGCCCTTTTGGTAGATTTACCTTAGTTCTCAATTATTTTATGCCCATTTTCATTTTCCATCACTTTTATCAGCAGCTTTCTCAAATAGAGCACAATGCACACAAAGTCACCAAAACATGGCACACCAATCAAAACATGATAACAACAGCAACTGACAAAACTTTATACCGCTGATTTATTTGAACTCATAGGCATAATCAACTGCTGGCAACACTCCATTCAGAAACATGATCTTTTCGGCGTTCTGAGCTAACAGACGAGATTATTGAAAAGGCTTGACTTACGTTAGGATTAGGATTAGGTATGTTCAGGGTTTATGTTTTGGATTGGGTTGGGATTACGTAAGTTCAGTAGAAATATTGAAAAAAGAAAACTGGAGCTATTTTTAATTTTGAGTGCCAAACCAACCCGCAAATGGCTCTGCACCGAACATAAAAAACCGCAACGCCGCAACGTAAAGCTTTTTTACGTGGGCGCGCGCGCACTTCGTATCCGCATCACTCACACTCACTCCCAATCAGCGTGCTGAATTGCGACTCCGCTCACTTTTTGAACACGTTCAAAATCAAATGATACGCAGCTGAACCGGTCGAGCCCGTCAAATTTTGCCCGGCTTCCGGGCCGGGCCCTGAACCAATTTTTTGCGCCGGGTTCCGGCTCCATCCCTAACCACAATTTCTTGAAAACCCTTTTGTCAACCTTTTATATCTGCCACAATCGGAAATTCTATTTTGCCCTTTTTATGCCCTATGTGCATTTTGTCAAAATTTCAAAGAAATATTCAATTTTCGCCGAAAAATCACAAAATTCGCCGAAATTTTTTTTGCGCAGGGATCGCGAGCGCAACGTCGGCTTCATCAGTTGTCGCGTTTGCGCCGAGGATTTTCAGTCGCCGATCAATTATTTGTCGGAGCCGGTCGACGTCTACAGCGACTGGATCGACGCTTGTGAGCAGGCGAACTCATAGCACCTGGACTTGGCCCTTGGCCCCCGTCCAACCACACCAATTGAAAATCGTGTCAGAAACACATGCTCGTTACGGTATCGTTGTTTCGGTTTTTTGTTGGTTTTTGTTGCATTCAGTTTTTTTCTGCCAAAAAATGTAAAATTGTTGCGAATCGATGGTCGGATATTTTTGTGTTTGTTTGTTGTTTTCCCAGGTTTCGAGTCTTTTGTTAGTGTTTGTTGTTGTAAAGCCAAAAATGTGTGTATTCCTCCTGAAAACCAAACACACTACTTTTGACGACTTTTTTGCCACTGTTTTGCCATTTCAAGTTTCTGATTCTGTTCTAAAAAACATTAAAAACGGTTTCTCTCTGGCTTTCCACAACCTCACTGGTTTTGTGGTGAACGCGTACTTACAATTTAGATATTGGTAAAAGTGGGCATTACTAACCTTGTTTCTTTTCTCTTTGTTGTGAAATGTGAAATATCCACTATCCAAAAATTAAGTTTTTTTTGTTTCGGACATTTTGGTTTTTTACGATAGACTTGTTTGTTTTTGTTTTCAATCCGAAAAAAATTCCACCGATTTTGCGCCTGCTCACTTGTTCGTGTCTTCGACCTGTTGTGTAATTCAACTTGGGATTGAAAAAACGTTGGAAGAAGTTATGTGGTTCTTTTCTTATACTCAGTTTTTTTACGAAATTCGTTTCCGTAATCAACAACCAACAAGCTATTCAAAGTTTTTCATGGATTGACGGATTCAAGCTGTTCAAAAATGGCGCATCTCGTGGGTCGTGACACTACCTTTTGTTCCATTAACGCCGTTCATTTTTTTGTTTTTGTTATGTTACCGTTTTCTGATTTTGGCTTTTAATAAGTGATTATTAAAAAAACGAGGTTTGAAGGAACACAAACTGAGGTTTTTTTATCATCTGTGGTGTCGAGAAATGGGATTCCCATGGCAACTAATTTGCGGTTCTGCAAAACTGCAGTGTTACTATTGAATGCTTGTCATGTGTGTGTGTGTGTTTTTTAGAGTTCAAATACGTCATGAAATGAAAATGTCGTTGGTATTGTTGTGAAAATAATTCTTGTCAATTGAGTGTTTTGCTTTTGGAGAATATTAGAATAATGAATAACTTGTTTCGTTTATCCTTCAGAAAGAGCCTTGTCTACTGATATTGTTTCTCTGCGAAGTGCGAATTAAGCAATCTGAGCTCTAAGCAGGTTTCAAAGCTCTTTCAAAAACTCGTTAACTAAATTGAAACAAGTAGTTGTTTCAGTTTGTGTGTTAGATTGTCTTGAATTCTTAAGCGTGGAAAGTTGTTTCAGTTTTGCTCATCAGTCATTGTTTGTTTGGTTCTGGTTTTTCAGTTGTTTGGTTCTGATTCGGACTTGCGCATCAACTTATTTACTTCTAAAATCGTTTGTAAATTCTGGAATTTCCGGCATTTTTTATAATATAACTCGTAGTTGCGTTGAATTTTGCAGTTTGTGACAAGTACTGTAATGATAAAAATAAAGACTTATCAAGTTCAATATTTCAGATTTCTACCCTCAATTGTTTGTTTTCAAAAAAACTTCACCGTTTGGTTTTTCTATTTTAACAGATTTTTTGGTAATTATTGATTTTCTGTCATTTCTACTGTGGAATATCTTGGTGTAGTTTTTATACTTGCCACTGAGCATTGAATTCATTGTGCTTCCCATAACGTACCCATCTTATCTTAATAAACGCTGAAAACCTAACATTTTCTGATTTCAGCACTGCGTTTTTCGGCAACATAAAAATTTTGTTGTCAAGAACATAAAGGAATAAATAAAATTTATTTTAAAAGTTTATTCTAATTCCCGTAAAGGCAATAAATAAAATTTATTTTTAGTTTATTCTGATTCTATGATAGTAAAAGCAATAAATAAATTTTATTTTTTAAAAGGTTATTCTAATTCTAGTAAATTTAGAAGACTGTTCACTGTTGAATGTGTTTTTTTCGCATTTCCACTCCAAACCAATTGCACTGATCTAATACTGTAATCACAGGAACAGTGATTGCAGCATGATTTCCTTGAATATACGGTGATTGGTCAGATTGGCACGTAACACTCAGGATGTTCTTTGTATTGCTTGTTACCTTGCAAAAAGACTCCCAGTAGCTCAGCCTGTCAATTTTTGAACCTGTGCCAAGTGTTAATGAGGTTGCGCCTTTTCTGGCTTCGTTTAACAGTGTCTGCAAATTGTATTGGAGAGTTCGGAGGGCGGATTGATTGTGCGAACATAGCAACCAATCAGCCTGGCGTACCCATTTCTCCACATGAATGCATTCAGCTGAAAGGTTAGTTTATTTCAAAACCTTGGGAAGGTATGTGCCTAATGATATACGCAAACTTTTGTACAGAGGCATTTTTTTGATAAACAGTAAACCCGATAATCTGGTTCTGGATTCGTTGAAAGTCTGGTCGTGTGTCCCAATAGCTGTGTGATTTCCCAGGTGCAGAAAAGTTGGATTTTTTTGTCTGTGATCACATCTCCATGTTTTTTTGTGTATTTCACACAGAATTATGGGTATCACAAAATCAAATTTGATGGCCGCTGCATCTGGTTGGGAGCTTTGATGCGTAATTGGATAGCGCTGGCTAATAACACCATAAAGTCCCGTTGCGTTCAGCCAGCTTTCGGTATACAACGGTTTGGATTCGGCATAGGTGCTACCTGATTCACTCTTCAGTTATTGGTAAAACGTATGTGCAATTCATGTTTGACTTGCATTCGCGGTTGCCACGAGAACGGCGCTGAATACGCTGGAATCAAAATATGCTAAAACTGCATACGAACAAACATGGTTTGAAACGTATAGTTGTATGTATGTACTTTCCAACTGTGCGGTGCTGCGAACATTGCGTATTGTCTCCGTCACTGTGATATGCTTTCGATTTGTTGTGGTTTGACTTGCGCTTCATTTCATTTGTCACTTCGTGTCCATGCTTCAACAATGCACGTTTCCGCACCACCGATTTCAGACTTACATTGCAGCTCCATGACAGAGGATGTAAATCTAATTTAGTAAAACCTAGGCTCATATATCGGATGGCTCAAGTATGCCTAATCATGGGAGAAGCATTAGTGCAACATTAGGGTATTAGTGAACACCGTAATGTTACTTTTTTGCAGACTGAAAGAGTTGACCTCTATATTGCGGACGCACTGTATGGTGTTACTCAGCAATTTTGTTGAGTAACGTTTTCATTGTTCATGACAAATCAAATGAAGATTGTTTCGTTCCAGGTAAAAAAAAACTCGCTTGCCCATAAATTAAAAATCTGCAAACGTTCACCATGACAAAAACAAGCAACGGTGCTGCGCGTATCGACGGCTGAACAGAATCCAGCGGACATGAGCGTTAGGGGCAAGCCGTTACTCAGTGCAAGTTCGAACGATGATAAAAACGGTTCGACATTAGCGGAAAACGGACACACGGACGCTGAGAAACGGCCGATCATACTGGAAAACTTGCGTGTCGATGTTAGCGTCCAGACCACGGATACTGAAGCGTTGTTTGACTCGGGCGGCGCGAAAGTGCGCGTCATTGATAGTAGCCAAAAATGTAGCAACGCCATTAGCCCGCAAAATGGTCACCGCCACGCCGAAATCAAACAGTCAACCGAGAGTGCACCGAATTTCGCGGAGGCAGAATCGCAAGATGAACCGTTTGAGGCGAAAACCTCAGAAGAGCTGATTGAAGAGCGACTAGGCGTGTTCGGCCGCTACCAGCTGGGCGTGTTCCTGCTGTCCGTGATGCCCGGCATGGTGATGGGCACGCTGGTGCTCGCGTTCATCTGGGTCGGCCATGCGCCGCCGGCAAGGTTGCTTCGTGGTGAAACTCGGCAAAACGTTTGAGCATTTGCGCTTTGCGCTTGCACAGCGCACAAGTTCTGCGGTTTGCCTTTGCCGTTTCATGCTGATTGACAACTGCTTTGTTTACATATACTTGCCAAACTGAACTGTTACTCTATGAGATCTTCGTCAGCTTCGACCATTCGAATAGCGTCGTTTATGGCGGGCAGTTTTGCGGTGTGCAATTTGAGTTGAGCCCAATATTCTTGCTTAAACCTCGTTTTTTTTCATCTGAATTCACAGATGCCGCATTCCACCATACGACCAGACGAACAGCACCGAGTACCACAATCCAGCGTTGTTGCTGAATGGCAGTCGTCTGCTGAAAGCAGGCCTCTACGTCGACTCGAACCGATGCAAAGTGTGCTGGCAGAACACCCGAAAGAATGCCAGCGGTGGTGGCGTTTGCACGGAAGACCAGGCGTCCGGCTGTGGCGATCATGGTGCTGTGTATGACGTCACAAAATCACCGGTGCCCAACAGTATGGTCGTCTCGGTGGGTCTATTTATATTTTCAACTTTAAAATTTTTCCCTGTGAAAGATGGTTTCAATGGAAAAAGTACATACATACCTACATCAACTGTGTGTTTTTGTGCACTGGCGCTTTATTGATCATATCACAGGTGTCTTTTTCAGCTAATCGATATATGTATCGTTTTCAGTCATGATACTTTTGTTGATCAGTTTCATGAAAATTGTAGATCCACTCATTTTTTTAGATGGACCTCGGATGCGATCGCGCATGGATGAAGCAGTTCATCTGGTCGGTGTTGACGGCTGGCATGGGTGTTGGTAGCGCCGTCGGTGGAGTCGCCGCTGATAGGTGACTTGACATTTTTGAAGTTTTAGTTTTTTTTATTTCATGATGTTGAACAAAACTCAATCACAATGAATAATGCAGTCAGCAATCATCTGTCATCTTATTAGTTCATTAGTACCAAAGATGTGGGGTTTGATACCACCACCCGCCCTCCAAACCCCGTTCCAGCGATTTGTGCATGCGACCGGCTGGAGTGCCACTGCCGCCTCACCCCCACGCCCCAACCTCTTTTCGGCACGGACAGGCCGGTACTTTTGCTGCGCATGCACGGGTAACATCACGCACACCCAACGTCAGTCATGGCCGATTCATGTTCGTTTGTACAAACCTGAATTCAGGTTCGGCCGTCGCACGGTTTTCCTGGTCAGCGGTGCGGTGCTGATCATCGTTGCAAATCTGACCGTGTTTGCCACTGACCATTACTGGTGGTTTGCGTTGTGTCAGTTCATGAATGGATGCGCCATCATGTGCAACTATCTACAGGTGTACACCATTTGTGAGTGTAGATCCGGATTTTTGCGGTTTTGTATTCTGTTTGTTTGGTTAGCACAGGTTCGTTCAACCGAAGCAAATTATATTTTTTTGTCCTACTATGTATCGTCTGGGAAACATATTTACACATTTTTCGGGCTATTTGTTCAGCAATGAAACGCATACGATGTACAAAAAAACTTTCGCAGTTTTGATTTTGTTGTTTAAATTGTGATACCCTTCTAAATTGTTTTGTTGTTTTCACCCTCGTGGCCTAGGTGATAGCGCGTTAGACTGTTGTCTGTGAGCTGTTGACACATACACACATATGTACGTACACACAGCCAATCAAGACGTTCTTTTCTTTAGTTACCCTATATGAATGAATTTTCTCACCAAATCATATGGTTTCAACAATCAAAACACGAACTATGTAAGTTCAAATTGCCCCGATGGCGTCTTCCATTTCAGTCATGGAGTTGGTGACCGGCCGTTCGCGCATGGTGTGCAGCGTCATGTTCCACTCGTCGTTTTCGTTTGGCGAGTATTGGCAGGTGCTGGCGGCCTACGTCACCAACGATCGATATTGGATTCAGTGGCTGGCCGGCGCGCCGATGGCGTTCTGCATTTCGTATTATTGGTGCGTCGGCGGTCTTTCTGGTTTGCTCGCACGCTGATTGGCCGCACAATGCGAATGCGACCAATCAGCGGTGTTTTCAGAATTGTCAACTCAAATATAATGTATGAGTGAACCATTTTGAAAAATCCTGAACTTAGATGACTTTGTGGAACTGATTGATTTCCTGCTCGTCAAAGCGTTGTGCGTTGGACGTGGCTTTTCGCTTTCATCCACTATGCCAAGCACCAAAAGCGATAATCTAACCAAATAAAAAACCAACAAACAAATGGCGTTTCAACCTGAGCACAAGACGCCGAGCAATGGTGGTCTCTTCAGTCGTGCCCATTGCCCAAAAAACTCAATAAATAACCTTATTTGATTAATCTTTTTTTTGTGATTAAGAATACAGGCAAAACAAACAAACATGGAATACAACAATAGTGTGATTATGAAACAAAATAAATAAAAAACACTTTACACTCATTTTTACCGACTGTGTTGTTGTGCCGTTTGGTGGCGCCACGGCCCTGATTGTTTGTCGGCGACATCGGCGGCGATAAAACGAATGAGCGAACAACGACGCAGCTGCTACACAGCGTCCGCAGCCGACCGAGCCCGCTCGATCGGCCAAATTGCGTCACTACTACATACCTTTCGCACCTTTTGGGCGATGAACAACAACATAAAACGCATGAAAGATTGAAACCCAAATTGACGGAAAAAATATATTTTCTGTCAGGATCATGCCCGAATCAATCGGCTGGCAACTGGCCGAGAATCGAATTGCGGACGCTCGAAAATCGCTGGCGAAGGCGGCGAAAATCAACGGCACTTGGGGCAAAATCAGCGAGGAACAAACCGAACAGGATTTGGTGCGTTTGGTAACGCCACACTTTTTTTGAAAGCTTTCATTCAAAATGAGAATCAGAAAACTACTCGTTTTTCAGCTGGCCGTGTCGCGGCACATCGAGCGAGACCAGCACGACCCCGCCCAATGGTGGCATTTGTTCGTGCACTGGCGACTCTGCAAGAACTCGTGCATTGTCTTTTATTGCTGGTCGGTTTCAGGTTTTTCTTTTTTCTTTCGTTTGTGTTTCGATTCGTTGTCCTTCGTTTTATTTTCTCGCTGATTTGTCTTCCACGCTGACGAGCGAACAGCGATACCGGTGGCCCGGCGAAACCGCAAGCAGTGAACTTTTCGTGTTGTTCTGAAAAATAATTGTTTCTTACTTTTACGAAGATGTGTTATTGTAATTTCAATAGAACACCACGCAATTATTAATCGGGTGAACACTGTCGCAAACACCAACTTCACTACCGTTTAATGTTGTCCACCAGTGTCCTCGCCGCATCACCAACCCCCACAGCCAAGCACATTCCCTCTGCCACGCACAGGTTCGCCGCCTCGCTCGCCTACTTCGGCATCGCGATGAACGCGCTCGAGCTGCCCGGCGGCGGCGCCTACGTCAACTCGGCGCTGATGGCCACCATGGAGCTCGTCTCGTACGTCATCACCGTGCCGGCCGTGCTGTACGCCGGACGCAAGCCGGCCACCATTTTCGTGTTCGCCGTCGGCGGCGTCACGTGCATCGCCGCTGGCTTGGTGCCGCATGGTGAGTTGACGAGTTATTATGACGTGCACTGCAGAATAAAACTGAACTGAACTGACGTGTGGACTGGACTGGCAGTAAAGCTTCCGAAAGGGGCTGTCCGCTGATGAGTGTACCCCGCGCGGGGTGCACGTTGTTGTTGTCGGGGATTTCAGGCGATGTTTTTAGCCAGGGTTCACCCAGAGAAGTGTACAGAACGCCGTTGAGTGAGACGCCCATCGAGTTTTCTCTGTCGTTAAGTGCCTATACACCCCTCGACGGGGCTCGATCCCTGCAAACGCACAGACAAGAGTCTGACGCACTACCACCAGACCACGAAGATATTCACGGGCTGTCCTGTGTTTCTCGTGGTGTTTGCCATTGGCATCACCACACACGCAACATTTTGGGGTGGGCACGTATCGTTCGGCACCATTGTCGGGTCGCTTCTCCCGTCCGCAGGTGCACCGGTGATCATAATGGCGCTGCTCGGTCGTCTGATGATTGCGTCCAGCTTCGCGATGTGCTACGTCTACGCGGCCGAGTTGTTTCCGACGGTGCTGCGACAGACCGGCTCCGGATTCAGCTCGGCGTGCGCCCGACTCGGTGCGCTCACGGCGCCGCAGATTCGACTGCTGGTATAATTAGATGTTCTCAGAGTTTCGCAATGCACGCAACGACTGGTAAGCAATGAACATGCGTCACACGCACATTCAATCGGTGCAGTGGCCGAGCTGATGCAGTCCATCCGGACACGCATGCCCTTGGGCAATTTGAAGTGCCGCATGGAACATGAAACTGCTTGCATGTCCCTATACGCGCTTTGAATCGCAGAACAAAATAACGAATCATAGTCTCAGTAATCAGCGCGCGGGATTACACAAAAAATCAAGGAGCGCACATTTTCTGCCAAGATTCTTCTTCACCACGTGCAACAACTCCAGACTCACCTCGCAGGGCGATTACGTGGCGGCCGAGCTGCCGATCATGGTGTTCGGCGGCACGGCCGTGGTGGCGGCGTTGCTGGCGTGTGCGCTGCCCGAGACCAAGGGCCACCCGATGCCGGAGACCGTGCATGATGGTGCCGTCTATGGCACACGCTATTTTCACCACCAAAATGACGGTGGCCTGGCCGAACAGGACGACAAGAAAGCGCAGCGTTTACCGCAGAAAGTGAAGATCTGAGGACAGCAGTCAGTAATCTTTTTTCAAATGTTATGCAAGTGTACGCTTATGTATCACATCTCACCCAATTATTCAGTTCAGTCAAATGAATGGTGTGGAGTTCACTGCAGACGAAGTTTTGTTGTTCTGTGATTTTGAAAATTTCTTTGCAACATGTGGCATTAGTATCGGTTTTACTATTAGCACATTCCAAAAACCAAAGCTTCTTGCCAATCAGTTTATTTTTGTTTGAAATTCCTCCAACGGTGTGTTTGATTGCTCCTTTTATACGTTCCCTAAAATGAGTGTCCTTACAAAATTTGATCTCACTTCTCGCTTCAAATTCAGACATTTTCCTTTTATCTGGGTCACCTCTCCACTCAGTTATTGATTTGTGATACGTCTCCTTGTGTTCACCCCCCACTTTCGGTTACTGTTATAATGGTAATCACGAAATGAACAGATCTATTTGACAGAGAATGTGTCATTTTCTCAATCAAAAAATTGAATTACAGAAATCAAATTCAAAGGCAGCGAACATGCAGATTAAAACCTCGGTATTGCATGCAACGATGTGTGGGTGTGTGTGTTTACTGTTACCTTAATACCACGCGTGAAGCTGTTTTTTTAATTAGCTTTTGGTGTTTTGAGATTCCTAATTTTTTCGAATTATATTTGCTGTTGGTGCGTTGGAAAAATGCTGATTGGAGTTGATTGATTGATCTAACACGGAGAAACTTTCAATTTTCAACTCGTCTGTGAACAGCTGTTCTTTGAGTTTCAAACGTGTGTCCTGATATGACTTGTGTGTGTTCAGAAAGACAAAACCATGCTACTGTCTTGTTTAAAGTAAAGATTTCAAGTTTTATTCACAGACCGGGACAACCGCCACAAAACAAATAAGACACAACATTCACCTATTAGAATCAGCAACGTTCATAAGCTAAACCCGCTAAATGACAAATATTCATATGACTAATCTTTTTTCAGCAAGAAAACTTGTTTTGGCAGTAAAACTTTAAAAAAATGCTTAAAAGTTAGAAATCGTTTCACACTAAAAATTAGTTAAATTAACTTACCGGCTAAGGCCTCCATTCAAATTACCAAGCTTCCTACAGACTAGAAATGACACCACATATGTATGCCTACATGATGTTTCGATGAAAACGAGAAAAATCATCAGACAAATACTTGAGCTCCTAAAACACAAAACGTTTCAACAAAGCAAACACAGCAAAATGCACATGGCACGCACGCACAAGAAACTTAAAATTACTAAAAAACAAAATCTTACAAGTTTTATAAAAGAAAGTTTGAACTTGTAAAACACAACAAAAGAAAATTCCATTGAAAAACTCTATGAAAATTGCTTTCTCATCACAATATAAACGTAAACGTTCAGGAGCAGAAAAAATCTGGCAATAAATAAAGCTCACAAAATTATGATCTTCAAAAACAATCATCACAAAAAAACTTTATTTTCCGTAGGTCACCCACCACACCACAGCACGGAACTCCAAACCAACAGTGACAACAAACCCCAACAACATTCATTGGAAAGGAAGAATCGCAAAAAATGACATCTTATTCACTAATCTATCCACTAATTGACATCAATCAATCAATCAAAAATTGACATCTTGACAGAAATGCTGGGTCTCTTTCGACAAAACATAGCGACAGGAACAAAAAACATTCAACGATTCTTGAACCCAGCAAAACACACGAAAAACCGAATGATGACACAACTAAACAATCGCTTTTACTGTCCATACTTCTGCAGATCGTGGAGCACTTCAAGGATGCAGCCAACCGACCACGCCTGTGCTCGGCAGCTGCCTGCGCAGAATGCACCGTCCTGAAAAAATGCAAGTGGTGTGATGAGTTGGAAAATCTTCAAGTTGTGTAGTGAGTGAAAAAAGGGCGAAATCAAAATTAAAAAAGGTTGATTCACTTTTTTGACCAAAAATATCAAGAATGAAACGAATAACCTTGTTAGTCAATTCGGGCAGCGAACGCCACGGCGACTGCTGCAGTTCCATATAATGGTAGCTCAGCGATTGTTGTACCTTAGTGTAAATGGTTTCAAATTCAGTACAGAACGAGCAAGCAATCCGTAATGCATCAATGGTAGTCAATTTATCAAGCAAGCCAGGCAGCCAAGCCGAACACGCATTTCGCAACAAATTTCAGCCGAGAAACTCACTGATGAAACCACTTGTTTCCATTGGTCCGCATTTTGCACTTTCAGTCGAGAGCCAACTGCCAACAGTGCACGCAGATAGAATCCAGTCACCCAGAGCCATTCCTGAGGGTGAATAAAAAGAATAAAAAATAAAAAATAAAAAGTACATAAAAAGAATAAAAATCTGTTCATGCATTTGAAAAGTGACACTCAATTTTCTTCAAACAATCACTGACCGGCCCCTGGTGGTAATTCCAACCGCGCGCCGTTTGCTGATTGGTTGAGTCGTCTGCGTTGTTGTAGTTGCCGTTGTACGTCCAATCACTGAAACAGCAAAAACGTGCTGCTGAAATTTGATTCAGTTCAAAAAACAAATAGTTCCGTTATGTATGAATTGTGAAAGCTGCTCAATATTTCACACACACAGTTTCAGTTTCAAATCACATTTTCAAACCGCTCACCTTGGATCCAAAGTTCGCATGCCCAATGGACCCTTCAAATGTTCCCGAGCAGCGCACAGTGCTGTCCACGCATTCTTTGCGTCCATCAATTCTGGGGCCTGTAAAACAGTTTTTCTTTCGTGGCAGTTGAAAAACGATCAATAATGAAAAAATCAAATTTATGCACCAAAAACCACAAGTGTGAACGTTGGCGAATTGAATAAGCACATCAAATCACCAATAATCAGCATCACCAGCAAGGCATGCGCAACAATGCAGCGTAATAATACAGAGATAACACCGACCACCGTGAGCGCGATGCAGAAGTTCGGCCGCAGCTGGTAGTCTGCGAACGCGTGCGCTGCTCCCACCGTGTCCTTCACGATGCCGCGACGATTCGCCAGATGCGCATCCGGGTTCGCCGTTTTGTCGAGCGCACCGTCGCCGGGCACGTAGAAATAGCGCTCGAAATTCGAACGGATCTTCGCCGCCCATTCCGCCCACGTCCACGTTTCATGGCCGTGCGACGCTGGAATGGGCGGAATTTCAATTCACAATAAGGATGACAGAAGATCTGTGAAGATCAGAGACTATGAGAAGCGATGCACTACGCAGTAACGCTATTTCAGTGGAAAACAGTGTTTTTTTGCACCACAGACCCCATCCACGTTGGGACTACGAAACTAAACACTGAAAACGGCAACAACGACATCTTGAATTCGTTGTCAAACCTGTTCCAATATCGTCCAACAACTCGGCTAAACTTGTTAAGAGGCAAGGTTACAGGTTGTTAGAAAAAGAAAAATGTGACTGTTATACATTTTGAGCTTGGAATGTCCGTTCACTCATAACCACCTGATCTTCAACATACTAAAACGAAACTTGGTCAACGGCTTTTCATTAAACTCAATCAATCTTGCAAAGAACTGCTTCACTCCAACGACTACAAAAGGCTCACCAGTAACGCCTGCCTGTTTCAAGTGTCCCATTTTGTGCATTTCGTTCAGCCACGAAAGTACGGCGAAACACAGACCCTGCAGCTCCACGGCGGCACCATCGCGCGGCGTCGCCGGCTTGCCTCGATTTTGCGCCTGATTGGTGACAAAAACAGTTTTTTTTTCAAGTACAACCGAATGCTGATTCGCTGTTTCGCTCTTCGTATTATAAGCTGTCGGTACAGTTTTATTGCGTGATCAATCTGCGTTTCGCGAAATGAAATGTTTTGGAGTTGAACTCTGCCTTATCCGATCAAGCTTGAGAGAGCAATTTTCGTTCATTGTCTTCGCATGTTGCCCAAAACAGTACTTTCTCGGACGAGCCCATCTTGTCCATCCACGTGCCGCAGTTGTACTCGTTACCACCAAACACAAAGCCGGTCTCTCGGCACACGTGCACCTCCACGTTGAAACCTGCAACGCATTTTTTGAATCATGAAATCATTCAATTGCACTTTGAAGTTCTGTGAAAAAAAAACTTCACAAAAACGTCGGCCAACCACCGACCACAATCAGTCATGTGCTCGTCGATTCGATGGCCGGCGTTACGCTCACGATACGAGATCCCTTGAAAGTGACACTGCAGCGCCTCGCAAATCGTCGCGCTCAACGGTTCCGTCTGTTTTGTTTTTGGTTGAAAATCAGTTGAGCAAAAAAAGATCAGCTGTAAAGTCACACGAAAGCAAGCGTTGCCAATACGGCAGACCTTTGCGCCGTTCTCATAGGCGTCCGCCTGATCGTGCGCGTACAGTCGGAGCACGCCATCACCCAGAATACCGGTGCCGTTCGGCGCGCGCTCCGTGTACAGTCGAATGGCGTACAGCCAGAACCAGACGGCGTCACGGCAATTGTAGCGCGCTGAGACGCCGCCGCCCAGCAGGTTCGGTATCAGACCGTGACGCAGCGCACCGGCGTACGACAGCAGAACGGCACTGAACGCAGTGCTCGAGTGTTCGAGTGAAGAAGCGGTTGGAAGAAAAACAGAAGCACTGAGAACGGTGCACCACAGCAGCACAGCATTACGAAACTGAGGTGTTCTTCAGCACCAGTCGGCCTAATTAATTTTTCTGGAATGGGGATAGTAGGTAGCTGAATAGGATAGTTGTCGATTTCGGCAAAAGTGGCAGTTTGTGCAGCAGCACTAAAAATTGACAGTTTTTAAGCCTATTAAAAATGCGACTTTCAAAAACGTGGATTGACTCGACTCCATTTAAAATAGCCTTTGTCAATTCAGCCTATCTCCACTCCAGGTCAGTTTTGCAAACTTTTGAAGATCACACATTGAAATGAAACTTGACACCTTTCTGCTCGTGACGACACCACCCACGGTTGCTTCCCTCCTACATGTTTCTGGATTAAAAATACAAAAATAACCGATCCCACGATGATGTTGTTACCATTTTCTTTTCAGTCAATGTTTTTTGTGTTTCAGCATCATTTTTTCGAACATTTTAGAGATATGCCCAGCACTCTCCTGTTTGAATATGTCATGCAGAAAACCTACTAAGCGCAGAGAAAATCGCATGTTTTTTACTGTAGCACTTCCATTAATGGATATTTTGCGTTTATGTTAGCCATCATTTCAACAAGTGCTTGTTGCAGATGCTCACAAAACAAACAGAAACTACACAAACGCACACATTACAAGAATGCGTTTGAAAAATCGTGTCGCCGCCGTTACAACTATGCCACTTTTCGTGTTTTTTTGCGCGTTACGAATCCCCAAATGACGTTTCAAACATTTTTTGTCTAAATTAAAAAAAAATATACGTCACGCGCACGCCGAGTTACTCAACCAGTCCGTTACTTGCCAATTTTTCCACAAAATCTGATGTCTTTAGTGGGTTCGGCGGACCCATAAAATACGGCTGGATTGAATGCATCCTAACCAGATGATAAGTGGGCCTGAGCCATCAGTGCCATTTGATTGTCATGTGCCAGTGGTAACTGAGTTGTTCAACCTTTGATCAAACCAAAAACTCTCTGTCGCCGTCAGCCACTCTACTGAGCACTTTTATGTGAAAACTTTTTCCTGTAACAACGTCAATTAGTCATCGGCTCTTCCATCGCATTGTCCCGTGTTGCATAACTCACCAGCTGTGACCGCATCTACTATTCACCGCCGTGTCTGTCCCCATTACCCCTCTCGACATGTCCCGTCGTAGCACATTTCCACGACGGGCAGTAAAAAGTGTGACACATTGGTTGACCGCGGCGTCGTTGCTTTTGTGATTGCACATTACTTTCTGTTGAATGGAACTATGGCGCCCGATGCCAACTGGTGTGCGTGCTATGATAATGAAACTGATAATGGCGGTTGATATATTTGAAAAGCGAGTGCTCCTCTCGTTTTTCGTTTGCTCATTCGAGGCTAACAACGGAGCCATCGGAGGACAGGAATGACCAGCCATAAAAACGTGTCATCATGTACTCCCAACCTTGCAGTGCGACCACATATGTCATCAAAACATTTCTTGAACAAATAACGACTAATAACTTTGCAACAGCAACAGTAGCAGCAGCTGTGTGCGCGTATGCCCATTGAAAGGCACAAGCAACCAAACCATCACCGTTCGTTAACCGACATACCAAATGTCGAGATATCATATGAATTGCATTTAGAGCCATTCACATGTCCGGCTTGTTATCGTAGCCAAACTGACTATAAAAGTTTGTTTTTCGTTATTGACAGCCGATTCGTAGTGTGATGACGCAAGGAAGCGACCGCTTTTCGCCAAGTCGCCACCCTCTCACCGAACTTGTTTCATAGTCCTTCGGAAACTGTGTTTTCAGGCAATCGCCATGGCATTTCTGTCTGCATTTATGCCGTCGGTCAACATGTGTGTCCCTGTACTATGTTCATGAAAAATTTAATACACAACCAAATAATTGCCTTTCACTCGCAGGGAACAGTATCGCTCATATTGCAACCATGCCCTTGACTGGCGTGGTGCCATTGAAACCACGAGGCCACATTTTTTGGAGAGCAATTATCGCGCTTGATTCGAAAAATGCTTCCTTCCGCCATTTCCGATCGTTCTTGACACCTTTCCTCGTGTTTGTGTGCTCAGAACATTAAAATCTATGTAATCGTTCGGTACGAATGGATTTCAGTTCAGCACAAAATGTTATTTTTAGAACAGTGGTAAAATCAGAAAAACCAGAGAGCTGTCTAGTTCTCACTGCCAGTTACATTTCGACCGAATTATTATGGCAAAATGGGCATACTGTGGTTAGCATGCAGCCTAAATGGGCGCCATTGCAACGAAATTGCAGCAAAGAGCCACAAACAGACATTGTAATTTGTTTATTTTAACGACGCTTATTGTTTCAAGTGGTCATTCGCTTTTTTGCTTCAGTTAAGAGTTATAACACGTCTAGTCTGGGTGGGTGAACGTTTTTTATGTCACATTTCCAACACAAACCCAAAAACTATGGGTCTGCCGATTTTTTCTGTGAATATGTTGAGCATATTGAGTTCATGCTGCCAAAATTTTGTTTCGCTTCGCTTGTTACAGCTTTTGGTTGCTGCGTGAGTCACCGTGCATGACAATGGTATGTGTGATAATGATACTACTTTTAACCCGTATACTTTTAAGAAATGACCAGCCACTAGTAACCAAGAGATGACTTTCAATATTTATGAGTTCTGATAGATCTGATAATTTGATAATCTGAATTAAAACTGTGCACCAGTTTAACTGGCAACTTTTGTGATCTTGTCCTCCGGTTTCCAAATACGAAACCAAGGCTCATGCAAGCCGTCAACACACATTAGAAAATATCGTAAATTAAAGACACTCCGGAACTCAGTTGTTTTCAACGATCTCATTTCCAAACCCCCACTTCAACCCCATTTATTTCTGAGCTACTTCTTGAGTTATCATCTCTTCCGGAGTCTAGGATGCTGAAAAGACATGCTACCATGCCACCAGAAAAGTGATTGTAGTGCAATATTAAGATGGACAAAACGTTCTGAAATTAAAATATACTAACCAAATATAAAAACTCTAACAGAAAACGCTCAGCACGCCACAATTCAGTACAACTGTGACCATCAATCAAGTGGGCCATGTTTTCGATTTTCGACAAAAATAAACTGACTAAGCATTCAGTTCGCGTAGCAACAACGCAAGGAGATGCGACGTTTTGGTCTAGCACTTATGAATTTTTGTAATATGCTTAACGAACGAACTACATGCCGCGCAAAGACTACAACAGTATCAAATCATTGTCATAATTTAAAGTGTTTGTCATAATTTTGATTTATGGAACCTCTTCTGGTATCATGTACCACGTCTTTTATTGTTCTGAAACATATTCGTCATTTCGGTTTGTTTCAAATTTCGCATATTACGATTCCTTTGCACCATTTACCACTTGATTGCTGAACGACAGTGTTTATGAACAACAGTCAATGACTTTTTGGTGTTCATCCAGGAAGAGACACTTCCACCCACATTCACTTTTTACGCACACGTCTGCTGTTCGCTTGTTCATTTGGACCGCACAGAATGAGTAAATCACATTTACGAGCTGTTTTCATGGTGTTTTGTTAACTTTGTTAATCCAGGATGGATTTGTCGAAAAAAAGCCACACCTTGGAATTTCTCGTCGATAAGCAAGTCGTCAAGCACAAACAAACAAGCTTATTTTCCATTTCCGGTTTTGACCTCCGTACTTTGTAGTGCCAGTGCTTGTGCACCAGCTCCCAGGGATCACAACGGACAGCATTTTTTGCGACTCACCGTGCTTCAGCGTAGCGTCCCGTCACCAGAAGGCAGCCAGGCAGCGCGATGAACGTGTCACGGCCCCAGTTGCGGAAAATGCCCGTCGAGAAATGTGGCAGTCCTGAAAGATTGGCACAATTGTAAAAAACCGAATTTTCTCGGTTGTCAGAAGTACCGACACGGATGACGTATTATGTGTAGTGGATTATTCTGGCCTCCGGTCACATAATTCCAATGTTTTGCTCCTTCATTCATTACTTGACTCATCAAAGTCGTCTTACACGCCGCACACCTCCAATGGGCATACCGCAACATGTTGGTTGCATGTGTGGTGACGTCATGTCGTGTCGTGTGTGGCACGTATACGCGACGCCGACAACCAACATTATTCGCAATTACAAAACTTCTATACACCACCGTTGTGTTTGCCGTTCGTTATCAGCGCGATGCCACTCATAAATCATAGCTTTCACCGCACAGGTGCGTACACTCTGCCAGTTTTGTCGTGCATGACGCTGCATGTCATATGACGTCCAATGACGTATCTCCGGATGCAACGCGCATGCACGCCCTTTTGTTCAGTTCACCGCCGTCTGTTTGTGTGCGCGTTGTTTGCGGCTTGGCGCGTTTGTGTTTGTTTGGAACCGATAATTGATTGGCGTGCGATTCATGGTTTCGATTGCCAATTTCTAGCTGGTCTGCTCGCACACTCGGCAATATTGCACGCGTTTTTTGTGTTATTTTCACGGTATCTTAGCTTAGTCACAAAGTTAACAAATTCATTGGTTGCAACGAAAAATCGTGAACCGATCCGTGCAGTTTCCAACTTCTTTGAAATGGATAACATCCCACGGTTCTTGGTTTCAATCCGGCAAGATAAGCTTGCTTGTAAGTTGACATCTGAGTTGATTCTTTCATTTTGTCGCAAATCATTGTGAGTGTTACATGCTTTTGCTTGTATCAAGTTCTATTGCTGCACAAGTTCAAGAGCGAGTTTGTAACATGCATGCTTCTTGTTCAAACCAAATTTCGTGTGCCTTTTTTATTTTCAATTCCAAATACGTTTCATCGTCTGTGGCTTTGTTGACACAAAGACAGTCAAGGCACTCTTGTTACGCTCATGGTGGCTGTGCACTTTAGCTGAAACTAGGAGACAGCAGGAGGATAAGATGCAGGGGTGGGAGTTTTTCTACTCTGTGTGTCAGAAGTTTTGCATTAGCATTAGCATTACATTACATTAGCATTGTTGAAAAATGTTATGTATGCTAATGTTATGAGAAGAGGGTGGGGGTTCAGTTCCGCCTGCATTGTTCTGTGCAAACGATCAGACAGATGGTCTGGCAATATCAGCCGATAAGTGAGACCATTATTTCTGTAACCAGCGACTGTAATTCTTGAATTCGTGATTAGAATCACATGATTTTAACGATGCTACTTCATTCATTTATGTAAATCACCAGCTTAGTTACGTCTATAATAGCGTTGATATACCAGTTTATCACATCTCAAATGACTTCAACTCAACAAAGATCTTCAATGGCATGCGCCACACCCGAAAGAGTTATATACAAGTCCAAGCTTTAAAAAAGCTAAGTACTGAAAATTTGACTGGTGTGTAATTCATTCAGATCCAAAACCAGTTGCGGTTAAATACGATGTTTGAAAAAGAAGCAGACTTCAAAATCAATGACGGTAGCAGCTGTCACACGAGAGAAACAAATATAGCGCGATTGACAACGATAAATGATACCTGACCGTGTAGTAGCAACAGTCTGTTTTAATGTGCGTTTCTATGAAAAATCAATCTCATTTTACCTTTTCAATTCAATACGTTTTTTAAAACAAAGTATATGTTCACTTGAAAACCGAATCCGGCTTTTTTCATGTTTCGTAACTTGATGACGTCGCTTGAACGTGATGCGGTTGCTTTTTTGATCACGAGTTTCAGTCCAGATTTTGTATCAATCAAAGCTTTGACACTGTTTGCCGCACACAATATTTGGCGCAATTGTTATTTGACTAACATTAGATGATGTGGTTCGAAACACATATCTAATATCAAATGAACAAATGTCACTAATAAGCTCTGCATCTGACAAGTTTTTTTGTCTGCTTCTATACTCTGTATTTTACACGAGAGATGAGGCGACAATGTAACATGCAATTGCCTAATAAGCTTGTCTATTGTTTTGTAGATTTAACAGGTAATTTCGATTAGTTTCAGCTTGTTCAGTAACTTATTTTAGTTTAAAAGTGTGCAACATGTGCTGAAATCGTGATTGGGTGCAGATGATTAGCAACTATTGACCAAATAATAAATGATCTTCGATATGCGGAACAAGACAAAAAAACTTGTTGTTTTTTCAAGCCACCTTTTTCTACAACAGCAGAACAAAAATCAAGAACAAAAATTCTGACTGCTGGGGCATCCAGCGGCGCGATTTCAATAACAAACGTTCGTTATCGATTTAAAACAAAACATTCATCATCTCATCAGAGGAACGGTGGAAAAAAGCGAACATTATGTCAGCCAGTCAAAGATAACGTTTACGGAGAGACACAGTGACTTGACGCTAGTGTTGTGATTAAATGCCTCATAAAACATTTAAAGAAAGTTTTAAATTTTGTGATCTTTGCTCAAATAATCGATGCGGTTGCTTGCAAGCAATCAACAAATTTACACATCAACTGTCATGTGTTTTCTTTTTAAAATTTCTTTCTTGTAACAAATACCGCAAGGCGTTGTTAACTTCATTTTCAGCAAAAACGATGCTTGATAGATACAAGTACTGTCATTATCATTAATCAATTTTATGTGCTTGCTTCTTACCACCTTTTTCTCACACTATAATTCTTATATAGTTCTTATATACAGGGTGTCCCAAAAAAACATAACAAAAGTAAATGGCTCGTGCGGCTGACTGGTTGCACGTGAAGCCGTGAAATTTGAAACACTTTTAGAACTAAGGAACACATTTTGTGTGTTCAAATTTTATCCCGAAAATCCAGTTTTTCAATAATATTTCAGCAGAAATACGCAAAAACTCAAAAATCACCTACAGTCGCGGCCAAAAGTTTGGAAACCCCATGTGCGCGTGTGTGCGGTGGTATAAGCGTGCTTTTATTGTGCGTCTCTCCCCAACACATGCTTATTTTGTATTTATGAACCCAACAATTGCTTGTTCCAAAAATCAAAAATATTTGCTTATGTGCATAGTAATAACGCAAAAATGTGCAATATGCAGCGCACGCAGGGGTTTCCAAACTTTTGGCCGCCACTGTAAATTCAGTTTTTTGACTCAAGATAAACATCATTGTCGTCATCGAGAATTTCATCTGGCAGTGGCACAAGTTCATCGCTTCAGCTTCACTGATGTCATCATGTTCATGCTCACAGTGGTTCAGTTTCATTTTTCTCGGCTGCTCAATGTGTTTTCCATAGTTCTCAATGAACGCCGACATTCAATGTTTGAAACTGATGATCACTTTCTGGTGCAGCAGCCGATCATCGATGATTTTTTTGCACACCGCTGTAGCGGTGGGCGCCGAAAATGTCCCACATTATCCGTCAGATGCCCCCAAACGCAGAAGTCAAAGGCTTCATGTCCGAACTCCTCTCGGGCCATTCAATTCTTCCCATGCGGCCGATCCAGCGGTCACCGAACGACCCCGACAGCCACTCGCGCACTTGTTTAAATTTTCGGTTTGGGGCACTTAAAGGACATTGTGTACCGTTCGGCGCCCAACAGTTTCGACGATTTTGAAAGCAAAATTCGCAGTGGTGTGCAAAAAATCAACGATGATCGGGCGCTGCACCAGAAAGTGCTCATCAGTTTCAAACAACGAATGTCGGCAATCATTGAGAACAATGAAAAAGACATTGAGCAGCTGAAAAAAAATGAAACTAAAGAGTCGAGAGGATAAACCTGATGACATCAGTGAAGACGAAGCTGAAGATGAACTTGTGCCACTGCCATATGTGAATTTCGATGACGACAACGATGTTTATCCTGAGTCAAAATGCTGAAGTTAGGTGATTTTTGATTACGCATTTCTGCTGAAATATTATTGAAAAAGTTGAATTTCGGGATAAAATTTGAACACAAAAAATGTGTTCCTTATTTCTAAAAGTGTTTCGATTTTCACGGCTTCACGTGCAACCAGTCGGCCGCACGAGCCATTTACTTTTGTTGTTTTTTGGGACACCCTGTAGTTCTTTTGAAAAAAAATCGAATCTGACTACTTGCGCAGATGCTGCGGATATTAAACCATCAACAAAGAGTGGAACGAATTCAACACTCAAGCATAAGACTGTTGACAAAAAACCAACCACCTGGCGGCTATTACCTTTAACCATAATTCAGCGCAACGAAGCGAATGACACCAAAAATGAACTATCAACTCGTCACTGGCTATCTGTCGGTGGCATTTCTGGCGTGGTGGACGGTCAAATGCGACGAACACGAGTACCGCCTGTACGGCGATCTGATGCGCAACTACAACAAACTAGAAAGACCCGTCGCCAACAATTCGCAGCCGGTTCGCGTCAATCTTGGACTCGTGCTCCAGCAGATTGTGGGCGTCGACGAGAAAAACCAGATCATCGAAGTGAACGCTTGGATCAAGTACACGTGGTACGACTATAAACTCAACTGGAAACCGGAGGAGTATGGCGGGGTGACTGATGTGCGTTTGCAGTTGACAACTTTTTTCTAAACTGACAATTAAAGTTGGCCAACAAAACCGACTGGGTCAGCACCAGTTCTTGTTTACAATCAAAAATACAACACAGAAAAAGTTTCATTTTCAAACGATGCTGCGCTCCATTCTCAGGTGCGCTTCCCAACGGACATGCTCTGGCGACCGGATGTGCTCGTGTATAACAGCGCGGACAGCGCGTTCGACAGCACCTACCCAAGCAATATTGTCGTCTACAACGATGGCGCAATTCTGTGGATCCCGCCGGGCATCCTGCGGACCAGCTGCAAGATTGACATTCGCTGGTTTCCGTTCGATGACCAGTCGTGTCATATTAAATTCGGCTCGTGGACGTACCACGGGTTCGCGTTGGACCTTCGACCGGAGAACGAGCGCGACGGCGCCGATATCTCCGAGTACATGACCAATGGCGAGTGGCTGCTCCTGTCGACACCAGTCACTCGGTCAATTCAGCGGATGTTTATTCACTGTTTTTCGGAGGTTTAACGTTCAAGTTTCAAGTTTTTCATGTTTATCATTTATCACTGTTTCAGCGAAGAGAAATTCTACGACTGTTGTCCGGAGCCGTACGTCGACGTGAAATTCTATCTGAACATTCGTCGTCGAACGCTGTACTACGGATTCAATTTGATCATTCCAAGCCTGTTGATATCACTGATGACCGTGCTCGGTTTCACACTGCCGCCGGACGCCGGTGAAAAGATCACGCTTGGTACGGTTACTGTTCCTGCGCTTTTTGATTCCGTAACACCGACGTGATGAAACGGTCTTCGGCACTCATTTTAGAAATCACGATTCTCCTGTCCGTTTGTTTCTTCCTGAGTATCGTCGCAGACATGACTCCGCCGACATCGGAAGCCGTCCCGTTGATTGGCACCTTCTTCACTTGCTGTATGGTACGTTCGATATTTGGAGCTGCAGTTCTCTGTTGTTTGTTGAAGTGGCATAATCAAACTGCAGTCTCTAATTTGCATCTACTTTCACGAGTCTTTTAAGGTGGTCGTCAGCGCCAGTGTCGTGTTCACCGTCGTCGTACTCAATCTCCACTACCGCACCCCGGACACGCACGAAATGTCGCCATTCTGTCGCACAATACTTCTCAACTGGTTGCCTTGGATGCTGATGATGCGTCGACCTGGTCACACGTTCGAGCCGCCTCCAGTGATAAAATTGGTCAGAGAGCATTTAGCGCTTCAATAAAGTTCTGAGTCTAAGTAAACACTTAGACTGCCTGCCTGGGTGCCCATCGAACAGACGAAGCAGGGTGCTGGACAGCGCAACGGGCAACCGGGCAAAACCGCAAACATCAAACTTACATGTATATTTCAGCAGAACGAATCAGAACAGAATCTCATGCAGAGTCCAACTAACCAACGCCAGTTAAGGCCATCACACTTCTCGTCAAACACTATTCCAGTTCCGGCTGTGCTGCGGCGGCGGCGCCAACAGGAAACAGGGTGGCTCTAGCAGCGACGAGCACGGCTCCGAGTCGCTGATGCGCAACGTGCGCACGTTCGAGACGAGCGACAATCTGCAGCATCAAGCGAAACACAGCGGCGGCGCCACGAACCACGTGCCGGCATCGGCGACCGCGACCACACTGGACGCGACGATCATGATGACGCCGACAGAGCCGCCGCCGACGACGACCGTGGCATGGAATGGCATCGAGAACAATCTCATCGATGCGTCCATACATCTCGCGGTGCCCGGCGCCGAACTGCTCGCCGAACACCATCGCGTCGCCAACGTCGAGGCGCATCGCCGCGCCAGCATGTGGTCGGTTGGGCCAAAATTGCCTCGAACTTCAATTACAACCATTCAACAACACGTCGATTTATTTGAGTAGTTGCCTTGGGAAAATTCAGGGGGATGCAAAATTAGGAAAAAAATTGCTCCTTTTGTGACGTACAACGCACACTCAAGAAAAACGGAGTTGGAGTGGCTGCTGTGTCTGTGGGCAAATTTAGGGGTAAAATCTGCCGCTGATGATACGCACGCTCAACAACGCTGATCGGTTGGAGCGGTTGCTCGCTGTTTCACTGGCTTGTTAGACGGTAGCGCTTCTATATCTGCTCGAAACACTCGCAGCCTGGAAGCGAAAGCGACGCAGTGCCTCGAGCCGATCGTGTCGAATCCGAACTGCGTCGACCCGGGCGTGCACGCGTTGATCATCATGCTGCAGCGGATACACGGCGAATTGAAGTTCATCGTTGCACGTATGGAGAAAGCGGACGTGGACGAGGACGCCATCGCCGACTGGAAGTTCGCCGCCATGGTCGTCGATCGCGTCTGCTTGATTGTCTTCTCGGCATTTATCGTCGCCAGCACCTGCGGCATCATGTTCTCGGCGCCGCACGTTGCTTGGTAGTCGCTTCGCTGTGTTGTTGTTTTATTTGTTCGCATCGATTCTATATGCTTCCGACTGATATTGTAGTGAACTCTTAATGTTGACACCTCTTGAGATTATCTGGGCGTTTGGTTCAGCGTTTTTGAGCGGTAAACCCGGTGGTGTACATGATTTGTCACACGTGATTCATAAATTTGGCATGTCGGCTAATGTTATTTGTTCGATTTATTGGAGAGGGTCATGAATTGAGTGTATGTCCATAAAATCCATGCTTTACAGTCCTGATTGTTTGATCTGTTTAGTGTGGTTGTCGTCGTGTCACCAAATCAGTTCTGTTTTCTGTGTTGACAACACTTTTAACTGCTTTAACTGAAGTCACGTTCGTAAAATGTAGATTTGAGAAATACACCAGGCGGAGTTGTCCACGAACAAAAGCATTAGCCCGTCCGTGGATTCAGTGATCTAATGCAGCCCATCCTCAAATGGATATCGTTCTTGTTGATGGTGTTTTTATTTTTTTTACCGTTTGAATATTTCTGTGATGTTATAACCCTGAGGTTTGAACTTTCAATATTTTTTAACTCCATTTTTTCAAAAATTCATTTTTTTACAATATTTCAACAGTTTGTCTTTTCACATGACCTTCTTAATTTTGTAAATTTAAGAATTGCATCTTGTGTGAAATGGAACCTTTTTACCTGCTAATTTTAAACTAAATATCTGCAATGGTGCCTGTTCTGTTTGCAACTGAACATAGTTTAACGAATTTTGATAGCTTTGAAAGCATTCATAATCAATAAAACAACATAAGAAGTCCAAAGTACTTTTTCCATTCTATTCAACCGAACAAACCAGAAGCTTGATTCAGTGAGTCTTAATCAACACTCGGCACGCACTATTCCAACCACTGTACCTGAGCAACTATTGCTGCTCCACCCGTTCCATCCTTTTAAGCATTGCTCTGCTACTTCAGTTGTCACCCGAACAACTTCAACAAACTTGTCATCTTTGTCCGCTTAAAGGGGAAGAAGTCGAAGTCGAAAGTAGGTGATTCAGTGGTGTATAAATGCTGCTATTTATTGCTGTTGTTTGATAAACCTTTCTACTATCGCCCGTGACCTGGCCTGGCATTCGTTAGCAGTATAATACAACCAGAATGTTGTTGTTGTTATCGTTTGTTTGTGGTCAACTAAACTGCGTTTCTTAACTGCTTGTGCAGGCAAAATCGGAGCGTGTATTACAAATACGCATCATTCGTGACGCGATTTTTCGTAATCGACGCTTCGATTTCGCCTGCACACCGCAGAGCAACGCACTTTTCATCCAAATTCTCAGAATCTAACCGACCAGCAGAGAGTGAGATGATTGCTTGTCGACCGTGCACCACGGGCGGCGCGTCCTGCAGCTGGTCGGAAAGTCTCGGCATTTCCGCGGAATGACACTGACCACAGAAAGCGACCGTGGCCAACGCAAGCGCGCGCACGAACTCGCTGCCGCACGCAACCAACCTGCGAATGAGTGCCGGCTTGTTCGAAAAGAAAGATAAACTACATTGGGTTTCTTCTGTGAAGCCTGAGAAAACTGCTCAAAATGATCTTTCATTATTCTACAGTCGAACTCTAAATTATAGGCAATCAGCTGAGTGGTTGGTGATCACGTGATGCATGCTTTCGTGCAGACGCTGCTGTGGAGGTGGAGTTGGGTGTGCATGCATGCATCACGCGATCAGCTGATTGGCTATGATTTAGAGTTCGACTGTGGAATAAGAAAAAACTTTTTGAGCATGTCGGCTAAAAAATAAGTAGAAAACGGGACAGGAGACAACCGACTTTGACATCTTCGCCCACACCGCCTCGCAGGCAATCTCATAGCAGGTGCCGATGATGACGTCAAAATAGGACGGCTTCAAGTAGTGAGGAATACGGCGGTACGGCGCGAACAAGCGTTGGAAGAAGTGAGCAAGCTGCAGAACAAGAGGATGATAAAAAGAAATGAAAAGAACAGCCATTTAAGACCCGATTTTTCAGAATAGCAACCCCCTCTAGGCACTAGAATGCAAAGTTTCTCGAAATAAACTAAATCATACACCATTCTGACCGCCTTGACGCGCTGATTCCGAAAATCACATTTGTTTTTTGATTCGAGGTCATTTATGGCCCAAAAATGGCCAAAAACTGTTTTTTCGGGGCCCTTTCAAAAAACAGTGTTTTTTAAACTTTTTAATGAAGCTACGACAAAAATAAAAAAACCATTCGATTCGTCTTGATCTGCTGAACATTTTTTACTAATATACTATGCCCTAAAAATGCGGTCTAAAGGGCTATTTTTTTAAAAAACTGGTTTTGGTCCTAGTATTTTACGTTTTTTAGTCCTTTAGAACCGTTTTCGGGGCATGGTATAGGGGTGCACCAAAAAGCTTTCCGAAAGAGCTAGCTTTGTGCAAAGTTTCATTTAAAAAAAAGGCGCCCCATGCAACTAAAAAATATTTTACTTTTGGTACCCGGATCGCGATTATGGTCAGCACGAAACCGACATGCCCCTGAACATGTACCTGCTGCTGTGACCAGGCGTACTGCCAGACAGAACAAACTAGCGCACCTAAAAGCTCACCGCACCAGCTTATTATGTTCTAGGAATTAGCTGATGAAACAATTATTCAGTGCCACAACAGCAAAGCAATTGTTGCTTTCGATGTGTCAATCTTTTTCTAAAAAACTGATAGTACTGCTAGTTTTCGGTTTTTTTTCAGTGACTCAGAACCGTTTTCGGGGCCTAGTATAGGGGTGCACTGAAAAGCATTCCGCAAGAGCTAGCTCAGCGTGAAATTTCATTTAAAAAAAGCGTCCCCCATGTAACTAAAAAATATTTCACTTTTGGTACCCGGATCGCGATTATGGTCAGCACGAAACCGACATGCCCCTGAACATGTACCTGCTGCTGTGACCAGGCGTACTGCCAGACAGAACAAACTAGTGCACCTAAAAGCTCACCGCACAAGCTTATTATGTTCTAGGAATTAGCTGATGAAACAATTATTCAGTGCCACAACAGCAAAGCAATTTTTGCTTTCGATGTGTCAATCTTTTCAACCTTTCAAAAAATAGTGTTTTTTTAGCTTTTTAACAAAGCTACGACAAAAATAAAAAAACCATTCGATTCGTCTTGATCTGCTGAACATTTTCTACTAATACACTATGCCCTAAAAATGCGGTCTAAAGGGCTATTTTAAAAAAACTGGTTTTGGTCCCAGTATTTCACGTTTTTTGGTCCTTTAGAACCGTTTTCGGGGCTTGGTATAGGGGTGCACCAAAAAGCTTACCGAAAGAGCTAGCTTTGTGCAAAGTTTCATTTAAAAAAAAGCCGCCCCATGTAACTAAAAAGTATTTTACTTTTGGTACCCGGATCGCGATTATGGTCAGCACGAAACCGACATGCCCCTGAACATGTGCCTGCTGCTGTGACCAGGCGCACTGCCAGACAGAACATACTAGTGCACCTAAAAGCCCATGAGACCAGTTAATAATGTTCTAAGAATCGGCTGATTAAACAATTATTCAGTGCTACAACAGCAGAACAATTATTGCCTTCGTATGTGAATCTTTCTGGAGTACTGATAGTACTGTTTTTTTGGGTTTTTTAGTGATTCGGAAGCGCTTTTGGGGCATAGTATGAGTGTGCACTAAAAAACATTCTGAAAAAGCTGGGTCTATGCAAAATTTCATTTTGAAAAAGCGTCCGCCATATGAATAAAAAGTTGTTGTACTGTCAGTACCCAGAGCGATTACGATCAGCACGAGACTGATACACACCAAAACTTGTATCGTGCTGCCACCAGTGGTTCTGCCAGATAAACTAGTGTATCTAAAAGCCCACAAGACTAGTTCTAAGTTCTAATAATGTTCTAAGAATCAGGTGATGAAACAATGATTCAGTGCTACAACAGAGCAATGTTTGCTTTCAAATGTAAATGTTCCCAGAAAACGAATAATACTGAATTTTTGAATAAAAATTGCATCACACACGACGGTTTCGGTCATGCACAGCTTCCAAAGAATACCAATCTGCATACACGCTGCGTAATGTGCGTGAATGAATGACCGAACTTGTTTCGACTTCTGTGGAAATTTGCTCTTGTTCGGCCACCCAGGACTCAGCAAGTTCATCGTACGGCGACAGCCATGCAGGATCATCCTATAATGTTTACTTGCTTCACAAAGAGAAACGACCTTTGTTCGAAACAAAACAAATCGTTGCAACCCGAAAAAAGATAAACAAAAAATACGCTGGTTCTAAAGACAGCATCACACTGAACTCAAAGCAACACAGACCTCATGATCTAGATCAGGATTTCCTTCTGTAGTTCGGAGCGTATCGTCATCCTCAACGCATTCTGGATCAAATGAGACCATTGAGGTCTTTCTTCGGCTACTTTTCCTTCTGGTTGATTGACCGGGCGAACTAGATGACGGTTCGACATTCAAATTTTCTTTATCAGTTTTCTTTTTTGACGTCGGAACAGCAGTAACGCACTTCTGAATGGCAAACTTTGCACAAAGCTAGCTCTTTCGGAAAGCTTTTTGGTGCACCCCTATACCATGCCCCGAAAACGGTTCTAAAGGACCAAAAAACGTGAAATACTGGGACCAAAACCAGTTTTTTTTAAAAATAGCCCTTTAGACCGCATTTTTAGGGCATAGTATATTAGTAGAAAATGTTCAGCAGATCAAGACGAATCGAATGGTTTTTTATTTTTGTCGTAGCTTCATTAAAAAGCTAAAAAAATACTATTTTTTGAAAGGTTGAAAAGATTGACACATCGAAAGCAACAATTGCTTTGCTGTTGTGGCACTGAATAATTGTTTCATCAGCTAATTCCTAGAACATAATAAGCTTGTGCGGTGAGCTTTTAGGTGCACTAGTTTGTTCTGTCTGGCAGTGCGCCTGGTCACAGCAGCAGGTACATGTTCAGGGGCATGTCGGTTTCGTGCTGACCATAATCGCGATCCGGGTACCAACAGTAAAATACTTTTTAGTTACATGGGGGACGCTTTTTTAAATGAAATTTCACACTGAGCTAGCTCTTGCGGAATGCTTTTCAGTGCACCCCTATACTAGGCCCCGAAAACGGTTCTGAGTCACTGAAAAAAACCGAAAACTAGCAGTACTATCAGTTTTTTAGAAAAAGATTGACACATCGAAAGCAACAATTGCTTTGCTGTTGTGGCACTGAATAATTGTTTCATCAGCTAATTCCTAGAACATAATAAGCTGGTGCGGTGAGCTTTTAGGTGCGCTAGTTTGTTCTGTCTGGCAGTACGCCTGGTCACAGCAGCAGGTACATGTTCAGGGGCATGTCGGTTTCGTGCTGACCATAATCGCGATCCGGGTACCAAAAGTAAAATATTTTTTAGTTACATGGGGCGCCTTTTTTTAAATGAAACTTTGCACAAAGCTAGCTCTTTCGGAAAGCTTTTTGGTGCACCCCTATACCATGCCCCGAAAACGGTTCTAAAGGACCAAAAAACGTGAAACATTGGGACCAAAACCAGTTTTTTAAAAAAATAGCCCTTTAGACCGCATTTTTAGGGCATAGTATATTAGTAAAAAATGTTCAGCAGATCAAGACGAATCGAATGGTTTTTTTATTTTTGTCGTAGCTTCATTAAAAAGCTTAAAAAACACTGTTTTTGAAAGGGCCCCGAAAAAACGGTTTTTGGCCATTTTGGGCCCTAAATGATCTTGAATCAAAAAACAAATGTGATTTTCGGAATCAGCGCGTCAAGACGGTCAGAATGGTGTATGATTCATTTAAATTGGAGAAACTTTGCATTCTAGTGCCTAGAGGTAGGAGGGGTGGGACGGTATTCTCAAAAAGCGAGTCTTAAACGGTCATGGTGGTGCACCGTAAACAGTATTTCGAGTGAAACAAGACGGTAAAACAGTCCCAAAAGTAACACAAGTGAACTGAGCAAAAATCGACGAGTACATGGCAAAAAACGCCGCCAAAGTTGCCTCTGATCGCACTTTGTGGCACAAACAGAAACCGACGAAATCCACAGCAAAAGCAAACACCGAGCCAACCGGTTTCGTTTCGGGGACGACGGCGAGACGCGCGACGACGTAATCGCAGTACCAGTCGCCCTGGCGGAGATTGTCGCAGAACGGGTGGCCGAGGTCGTTGCACACGCGAATCTGTTCCATCAGCGGCATGACGCCTGTGAACCGACTGTCAGTGAACCGTGAATCGACAGCTTTCTTGCACCGTACGATATCACATATATACAACGGATATCACACATATTATATTCATTCAGTGACACTGAAACCGAGGAACCGGGTTTGAGAAGGCACCAGCAGTAAAATGCAAGGTAAACAGTTCTTGCACTCAGCTTGACTCGACTGACTTGACTTGACAGAAAAATCGAATGCAGCCAATCATTGATCGCGAAACAGAGAAACAAAAGCGAACGCGCGGCGCACCCTGTAGCCCGCAGTACGGCAGTCTGCTCCATTTTGGTATGTCGTAGGCGCCGCCGCCCCAGCCCTCATCCGCCTCTTCCTCGTGACATCGAAACAAAACTCGATTCAAATCGGACAAACTCAATCGGTCGAGTATCACGCGGAGGCTATCTGAAAAAAACAAGATGTTTTATAAAACTTAGCAGTCCAATAGTGCCGCACCACTGAACGCGGTTCATTGATGCGCTGGTGAACGCGATCAGTGGCCTGGATTGGAAATATTCCTTCTTTCAATTGTCTTATTGTTGCAGAGAAAGGCGTGACAAAAGAAACAGACTGCGCAAAAAGAACATCCAAAAGTGATTTGGTTTTCTACAAAAGTCTTTGAAAGCATTCGAAAACTGTCTAATGAAAAACCGAAAGCATCACAATTTTCACCGACCATCCGTTGCTTGTTCGGTGAGTACATGCTTCGCGAATGGTTCACCGTTCAGTTGCGTGATGTTGAAACCGAGACGACACAGGTTCAATCGAAGCTCGCTCAGTGCGTCAGCCACGTCGTCTGGCAGGGAGACACTGAACACAACAAACAAACAAGAATCACACACAATTTTTGACATGTTGGTCCAGCATCGAAAATAAAAACATACAGTCGAACGCTAAGTAGGGAATCAGCCGATTGATTGGTAATCACGTGATGCATGATTTCTATGCAGACATTGCTGTGGGGGCGGCGTTTGGTTTGCACAGAAAGCATGTATCACGTGATCACCAACCAATCTGCTGATTCCCTATAATTTAGAATTCGACTGCATATAGCTTGACTGCTGACAGGAAATGGCACAGGAGAATTACAAATAGAGTTTTTGCAATTCAAAAAATCGATTGCATCAAAAACAACTTACCGAAAGGCGATCGCACTGCCAGGCGGGAATTGCTTAACGTGCACCTGCGTCCAACCGGACTGCACATGCGTCTCCACGGTCTCAGCAACAGTCGACACGCTGAGAACATCGTGCAGATTGATTGGTTTGGTTTGCTTTGGTTTCTTGCCGCATCACAAACACTCCGTTTCTTGACAAGATATTAGGGGTTCCGACGCTGGCGCTTCCTCGGAGTGGAACCGGCGGCTTCGATCGCAAACGCCAAGCAACTCGGCTATGCCCCTCCGGAGCGTTGCGCTCCGGCAAAGAACAACAACAACAACAAGAAGATGGTATTGGGAAACGCAAAACCATGTGCCACTCGTTGCATTGGGTGCTTTTGAATTGCGCACACGCACACCCGGCTGGTCGTCCCACCAGCTAGAAGCATCCAATCAGATTCAAAGTTTCGAAACCACGAACTGCACAGTTCGACTGCACTCTAAACACTGCACTGAAAAGCAATGTCAACTAATGTGTCCTACTCTGCATCGGAGACCACGTCGACCGTGTAGTCGTTGAGGCCAACAATGAATTTCTTGGATTTGCTCACAGCGTTCTTGTTTTCGCTTTGCTCACCGCGATACTTCGGCAGACAGCGATATGCAATTTTCTTGACTGTTCCTGCAAAAAAATGTAGCATTTGAGAGAGTGAATGACGTTCTTTGGTATCTGTCTGCGAATTCCTTCAGGTTACATCGTGTGGCCACCAGAGCGTACAAGCGTATGCTCTGAGTCGGAGATGTCGCTTGTAAGAACATACGTTTGTACAATATACATACATGCACACGGTGTACATACAAGCGAGGAGAGTGCCAGTGACAAGTGCTCAGCCAGCACCAGCACAAACCACAACGAGCCACCGGACGGCATTTGATTCATAATGCAACCAACCAAAAAAGTGATCGCCCGTGTATCAACTGAACACACTCCATGACAACGAGTTCAAACGCTCAATCGCACAAACACCGTTCCAACCGTCAATACTGAGCGACGACAACTGGTAGTGCTGGCATCGGCGCTCCGGCGAGACGCACGTTCTGGCGAGTGCGACGACGCTGCGATGTGTGTGGCCGTTGTGACGAGTGACGCAGACTGCGTCCTGGCTGCGATCGTCAACGTACACCTGAGCATGAGACATGTGGTCGTCGATAGGGTTGGAAAAAAACCGGTTTTTTATATTGCCAGGAAAAAAAACGGTTTCTTTTCCGTTTCAAAACCGTTTTAAAACCATAAAAAACCGAATGCTTCCCAGCTCCTAAACTTTCCAGAACTTGGCATTTTGAACTCAAAATAGGAAATACATCAAAATTAGTGATTTTGAGCAGCGTAAAATGCTGTTTTCGGGCATACAACCGACCCAATTTGCTATTTTTGCCACCAAATGCTACCCAATTTTTTGTTTCAAATCAAATCAATTTCGCTTTTATTGATTTCCAGGGCAGCACGTTTAATAAATTGAAAACAAAGACTGGGCAGTGACCGTGTAGGTGTGGGGAGCGGGGAGGGACGGTTGCAAGGAGACCTGATAGCTGACCCCGATTAGGGGGCGAAATTTGCAGAACTGCAAAGTGAAACCTGTAGCGGATTGCGTTCGAAAAATAACATTTCATCAGCTACCCTTTGCAAATCGACCACATCGTCAGTCAGTCTGCATATGCACTTAGTTTAGCAATCACCTTGTCTTCATTGTATTTCACTTGACCCTTGACACAAAAGCTTCTGCAAAATGATGCTTCACCAGTTCAGGTCGACACAGTTCACTGCACCGTTTTTTTTCAGAAATAAAATTTTAGATCTTATCAATCAAACGAAGAATTGTGATTTTTGACCACGAAGTTTGAAAATTTTTAAGGTAAAAAACCGGTTCTTTATTTTTTCAGGAAAAAAACTGAAAAAAACCGGTTTTAAAACGGAAAAGAAACCGGGTTTTTTCCTGTGCCAACCCTAGTCGTCGAGTGTCACCACCGCAACAACAATGCCCAGCGCTGCCCACAAAGCAATCACTGACATGTAACACGTCATTGGTGGGCGGTATACTTGAGTGAAGACACACTAGCAGACAGCAGTGGGGTGACCATGTCGACAGACAGACATGTGCGACGGTGTGCTAACGTAGTGTTTGCTGGATGCCCCTGGATCGTGCTGTGCGTTCGCACGACAGTGCTTTGACAGGCAATGTGCACCGTATAACGGCAACGTGAAATCTGACGCATTTCGCGAATCAACAAAAAGTGTCAATCAATGCATGTGATTCTTGTAATCACCAGTACACCGTGAAGCCTCCTGCCTGTCCGACCTGCATGTATCCCTGTTTGGCCATGTCAGCGTGCAACTGGTTGACCGCCCGGATGCCTGCGATGATTCCATCGTGCAGCGTCACCGAGTCTTCCGCGCCATAATCGTCGTTCTCCGTGAATTTTCGATACAGACGTTTTTCGGACACAACGTTGATCTACAATAAAAACTTTCAAGCATTGCAAATGGCGCGTATGAGCTGTTACAAATGGATCACAAAGAGCAACAGTCGGTTTTGAGATCTGGCGGAACGTTGAACGAGCTTTTGGACCATCGTTTGGCTGGAACGTGATGCGCACGTCTGAGCGATTTCTGGCAATGGGTGCACCACATAACGGCTAGCGCACGACGGCTACGGTTTGAAGTGCAGCAGCGAATCAGCATGGCACATTTGAACGTTTGCATCCAATCACCTGATATGGCACCAGTTCATCGTATCCGGCAGTGCTGCCCGTGGCACAGCAGGCCATCGAGACCAGCGCCGCTGATGGCAGACTGTCCTCAACAGTTCGCTTCTAAAAATCGTGATACAAAAAAATGTACTCTGGATTTCTCTGGGAATCACAAGTTCGATGTGATAATGGAAGCTTGAAAACGAATGTTTCAGCTCCACTCCTAATTCAGAACTGATCAAGTTATAAGAGTTGTTGTGTTCGTACTGAAATCAGCGAATAAAAACCCAAGAAAGCACAATAAAAACTGAAACTTTCCAAAACTCAGAAATCAATCTGGAAATTTTCCACAAAAAACCGCCAAAACTGACCGTGATCGCACAGGGATTGTCGTGCGTCATGTCCATGAAGAGCGCGTGCGCGATGCAACCGGTCATGGGCCGCAGGGGCCTCTGCATGAACGCGCCCACCGGCACGCCGCCGTAGCGGTACACCAGGCGGCCCTGTTCGTGCGCGTCGGGCGCCACTTGCGCCTCTGAGCGAACCAACGAAAACTCGTGATCGGCATTGCTCGTGGAATGCGGTGGAGTGAAATGCTGGCTTTTGTGCGTGTATTTATGGTTGGTCGTGTGTGATCGTCTTCGCAGGACCGAATACGTAACCGTAATGTTTGAGCAACCCGCTCCTACCTGCGGCACGCACTCCGGTTGGAGGTACCGCTTTTTTAGAACGGTACACCAAATACTCGTATGGATCGTTGGGTACAAAAAATGTCACACCTTCTTCCGGTGATTCGACATGTGAAATTCGAAATAATAAAATTCTTGCAAAATGAATTTCTTCAAATGAGCGCATATGATGCGTACCTCTAATCAACGACGTTATGCCCAATCGATTGACAAACATGTTGTCCAGATGTTCGGAGCCAGTGAACAACTCAGCCACCACGTATAAATCTGCACGCACCTTGCGCGCTTCGTCAATCAGGAACTGTACGTTTTCTTTACGTAAAACTTTGTAAGTTTAGCTTTGCGAGTGTTTTCATCTCGGTAAAACCGAGATGTTGGTTGAATAAAAAACGAAACAATCGTGCTAGGGTAGCCTGTCACAGAAAAAAACGTTTCAAACTGCAAAAAATGAAATACAATTTACAACGGTTATGTGAATCATGAAAACTCTGGAAATCCTGGTTGTTTAAACAAAAAAGTAATGTTTTCAGTAAATACAAACTAGTCTCCATGGTCGTTCTCCCGCCAACACCAACCAACCAACCAACCAACCAACCAACCTCGGCAACATGCAGCGGCGTCGAATGGCAGTTATCGAGGCGGAACCCGTGAAACGCTCTCGCACAGGCGTGCACGTATTCAGTCATGTGTTGCCATAAAAACGGACAATCCTCTGGTGCGGCACCAAAGCGCAACTTCACACAGTCACCCCAGCAGATCAGCTGACGTCGAAAGTAGACCTGCGTCGAATTTTTGTAAAGTCATAAACTAAAAGTTTAATAAAAGTAATAACATTTACATTAACATGGGTAGTCAGTTTCATGCTTGACACGACAATTTGCAACATTGCTAAAGTGACCAGAGTTCCTGAGATACGACAGAGTCACTCATTTGATCTTGAATTGTTGCACCAACAATACACGACCGCAAGCGCATTGAGTCGCACCCCCCACGTCTTCGGTACTGCTTGAAAACCAACCCAGAAACTTGATTTTTACATGTTTAGCAAAAAGTGAAATCATTTGACAGTGAAAAACCACACACACCCACCAAGCCGGGCGGTTCAGCGAAGTTCTTCAACGGATCATCGCCCATCACCCATCCGTTGAAGGCGTGTATCGTGGCGCAATCAGGCTCTTTGAACATCAGCTGCTCATCTTGCTCCAGTGTCCGTTGCACGTCGCTCGGAAACGGGTACGTGAAGTAACTGAAGACAACAAGTGCTGTCGATTGGCAGAAAACTCAACAAACGAGAGTGTCGAATGAGGAAAAGAGCGACAACAGTCAAAGTCTGCTTTGGAACAGTTCACCAGAAACAGTAAGAATACATTTCATTTCAATTCATTTCGCGGAAGAACTCCGACAAACTGTGAGAACAGCGTATAATTGCATAATAATTGAGGCCAGCATGATCAAAAATTCCGACAATCCATGAAAAAAGTGTCCCATAATGGACATGAACTGACGCCGTAACGAGCGGGTGCATTTCGGTGAATCCGCGCACTTTCGGGCCGTCTTCTTGCACCCGGTGGTACCAGACGTGGCCGCCGACTGCATTCACGACATTCTGCAGGTGCTCGTCCGTCTGACGCCTCGCGCGATCGTTCAAATGGTACAGATGACCGCGGAATGCGTCCGAGCAGGCAGCCTTCTGACTCGCGAACGTGTCGTCGTCGCTGCTGAAACGACAAACCGATAAAATGAATGTTCACAAACGTCAAACCTAGTGGCTGGCTGCTCTCTTGAGACGGTTGTTTTCGCGTGATTTCTACTGTTAATATCATGCGGATGCGCGAGCGAGCGCCAGCGAGCGGACAGCGCATCACGCATAATATGAGCCGTTATCCCCTCGCGCGCTTTTTTCAAATTTGCTCGCTGCGTCCAGCGAGCATAGTATAAGCCACAAACTTGGTTCCGTGCACACGAAACGAACACCCAAAGTTGTGCTTGGAGCCGCGAAAAAATTTTTATTCGACTACTTTTCATACGCTGTAGACACGAAAAACCTATTCTGAAAACAGTGTTACTTCTTTCCCTTTGTCCTTTTTTTTTCAGGTATGTAATCAACATGTGTTCGCCCTTTAAATTTTTACCTGCGACACTTTCACAGTCGAACAAAAATGTTCCCTGGGGTAATTCCACCCGGAGATTTTGAAAATTGGGTTAATTTTTTACCCCCGACCCTGTTTTTGGGTAAAAATTGGGCATTTTTAATTGTTCGGAGGGTTTTCACCTGGTTTTAAGTGTTCGCCCTTTCAATTTTTAGCTGGGACACTTTCACAGTTGAACAAAAATGTTTCCTAGGGTAATTTCATCCGTATTTTTTGAAAATTTAGTTAATTTTTTTGCCCGGGCACTTTTTTGAGTCAAAATTGTGCATTCTTTGAAAGTTCGTAGCATTTTGACTGGGTATCAGTTTTTCACTCTTACAAATTTTGTCTGAGCTGCGAAAAATAGTAGGAAAAAGGTCTAGTCCGTAGTAATTCAATGCGCTGATCACGGATTTTGGGTTAGTTTTCTTACGTGAGCAACTCTAGATGCTGAATCGTGACGATTTCGGGCGAATCGGCCGTCGAAATTGGCGAAATCGGTCCAGAAACGAAAAACAAGAAAAGATTGTTTTCCAGGGTAATTCAATGCGCTGATCACGGATTTTGGGTTAGTTTTCTTACGTGAGCAACTCTAGATACTGAATCGTGTCGATTTCGGGCGAATCGGCCGTGGAAATCGGCGAAATCGGTCTAGAAATGAAAAACAAGAAAACTATGTTTTCCAATGTAATTCAATCCGCTGATCACGGATTTTGGGTTAGTTTTCTTATGTGAGCAACTCTAGATACCGAATCGTGACGATTTCAGGCGAATCGGCCGTCGAAATTGGCGAAATCGGTCCAGAAACGAAAAACAAGAAAAAGGTGTTTTCCAGGGTAATTCAATGCGCTGATCACGGATTTTCGGTTAGTTTTCTTACGTGAGCAACTCTAGATACTGAATCGTGACGATTTCGGGCGAATCGGCCGTCGAAATTGGCGAAATCGGTCCAGAAACGAAAAACAAGAAAAGGGTGTTTTCCATGGTAATTCAATGCGCTGATCACGGATTTTGGGTTAGTTTTTTATGTAAGCAACTCTAGATGCTGAATCGTGACGATTTCGGGCGAATCGGCCGTCGAAATTGGCGAAATCGGTCCAGAAACGAAAAACAAGAAAAGGGTGTTTTCCAGGGTAATTCAATGCGCTGATCACGGATTTTGGGTTAGTTTTCTTACGTGAGCAACTCTAGATACTGAATCGTGACGATTTCGGGCGAATCGGCCGTGGAAATCGGCGAAATCGGTCTAGAAATGAAAAACAAGAAAACTATGTTTTCCAATGTAATTCAATCCGCTGATCACGGATTTTGGGTTAGTTTTCTTACGTGAGCAACTCTAGATACTGAATCGTGTCGATTTCGGGCGAATCGGCCGTGGAAATCGGCGAAATCGGTCTAGAAATGAAAAACAAGAAAACTATGTTTTCCAATGTAATTCAATCCGCTGATCACGGATTTTGGGTTAGTTTTCTTATGTGAGCAACTCTAGATACCGAATCGTGACGATTTCGGGCGAATCGGCCGTCGAAATTGGCGAAATCGGTCCAGAAACGAAAAACAAGAAAAAGCTGTTTTCCAGGGTAATTCAATGCGCTGATCACGGATTTTCGGTTAGTTTTCTTACGTGAGCAACTCTAGATACTGAATCGTGACGATTTCGGGCGAATCGGACGTCGAAATTGGCGAAATCGGTCCAGAAACGAAAAACAAGAAAAGGGTGTTTTCCATGGTAATTCAATGCGCTGATCACGGATTTTGGGTTAGTTTTTTATGTAAGCAACTCTAGATGCTGAATCGTGACGATTTCGGGCAAATCGGCCGTGGAAATTGGCGAAATCGGTCCAGAAATGAAAAACAAAAAAAAACGGTGTTTTCCGTGGTAATTAAAAACACTGATCCGAGATTTTGTGTTAGTTTTCTTAAGTGAGCAACTCTAGATACCGAATCGTGACGATTTTGGGCGAATCGGCCGTCG